>JAJPUD010004858.1:50486-62698 GCA_023553655.1 Myrmecobius fasciatus
GGGATCCCCCAAAACTCCTGCTTCAGTAGGAATAATGTCTTTGCTCCTCTGTATGATGGTGCTTCTACATCCTCTGGGACAAAATGGCACCGGCTTCATTCTGACTTCCATATTTCATCAGCTTCATGAGCCGGGGCCATTTTCTGGTGAGATCATCCTGTGGATATCAGTCTGTCCTCCATGTGGCTGTGTGGGCAGAGCATTCAGGGTGTGGGCAGAACATTTGTGGGACCTCTGCTCTTCTGTCCTCACTGATGGGGTCAAATATTAGTTTAGACATGTCCAATTTTATCATTTTGCTTCTAAGAGAATAACTGACGGAGTCAGCAATTCCCAGCTGTGTGCTTCTCAGTGAGAAAGCTTAGATTTTTATAGCCCATGTTCGTGCCGCAAGTTCAGTTTGTGGTTACATATTTCAATAAATTATTAAATTTAATTTCTCATTATTTTTTCCTTCCTTTGTTGGAGAAAGGAGACTTTATGGAGAGAGAACGTTTAACATTTCAGAATGTTGGCTTAGTTTTTTCCTTCAGGAAATTTTTTATTGAAGCTCGGCTCACCAACGATTTTCAAAGATGGGTAATATTTTCATCAACACCCTTTAAAGATTAGCTCTTATAAATGGTTTCTGAGATCCTTTCTAGATCTAAAATTCCATTTTGTGATTCTAGGGTTCTTATCTCCCTGGGCTGAGTAGATGGGGATTTCTTTTAGGAAAAATGCAGCTGAAGAAGCCATGATGATTTGTAAAACTCCTTGTTGTGTCATGGTCAGAGTTTAAATGGCACTGAATGATCCTCTAGGCATTTTTTTCCTTTTTTCTCTTAAGCTTTATTCCATGACTGGGGAAGAACAGAAGGATGATTTCATTTAGGTCTGCTTAGGGAAGCAATAACCAGCTTACAGGACTTGACTCTGGAGGCGATAGAGCTGGTGACAACCCAGAACAAGTTCTCTTTCCATCATTTGATTAATCAAGGCAAACCTGTTAACTGCAAATCAATCCCTGATGACCTGGAGACATTGTAGGGTGGTGACATAAAATTCTTTTTTTTTTTTTCTTTTTTTTATTGGAAAACTTTTTTATTGCTCTAAAGAGCTGAAAGACCAATGGTTAAAAGATCCACAGTATAAGATTTCTTCTTAAAGATTCAAAAAATGAAGAAAATCTACAGTTTCAAATAATAAAGGTGGTCTTTTTGAGTTCTAAATCCATGATCTCATAATCTTCTCTTTTTTAGGTTTCTTTTTTTATTTTTATTAAAAGCTTTTTATTTACAGAACATATGAGTGATTTTTCTACATTGACTTTTGCAAAACTTTTTTTTTTCATTCCAAGCTTTTCCCCTCCTTCCCCCCACCTCCACCCCAGATGACAGGCAATCTAATACATGCTAAATATGTTAAATTATATGACAAATCCAATATATGTATACATATCTATACAATTATCTTACTGCACAAGAAACATGATATAAAATTCAGATAGAAACAGGCATCATTAAGCCTTTCCTATGTCCCCATGGCCTGCAGATTGATTTAGAAAGCCAAATGTGGCGATGTATTCTTTTTATTAATACATCAACACATTAAAATCAGATAGAGATTCCATTTTAATTTGGTTGGGCCAGACCTCAGAAGCAGTGTAGGCTATGAGTTTGACACCTCTGCTCTATGTGAGCTTGAAGTGACATCTGAATAATCAAGGAAAGACACAATGAAGTCCAGTGAATTGAATTTTGAGAACTTTTTTTATATTTGAGCAAATTAAAAATTGGTCAGCTACTTTTAGCATATTTACATCCTGGTATCCAAATCCTCCCTATCGTTTTCATCTTAGGACATTTTCAAATATATCTTCTTATTCTAAGTTGTAGATCTGCCCCGATAATTAGAGAGTGTTTCCTGACTGATTGTATAATTTGTTAGCAATATAGAGACATAGTTAAATATTTCAAAGGAGTATATTGGCTGGAAGAAAAATACCATCTAGAGTCAGCTATAACCATCAACTGCATCTCAGTCCAACAATTCAGTTCTCTCAGGATGGCAGCCAAAGTGTCTCAGTAATTCTCTTTAGGAAATCTCCATAGTGTATCTTCTGCAAAAATATCCTAAATTAAACTTTCTCAGTAGTATCTCTTAGGCTTTTCCCCCTTGACACTTAAGTCATTCAATCTCTCAGGAAGAAATTTACTTCTTTCTCCTTCAGTCTCTTGTGTCTCCCTCCAGCCATGACAATTGACTGACAATCCTCAGAATGACAGTTAAACTATTTCTCCCCCAAAATCCCATTCCCTCTTTAAAATGTCACAATATCCATTGTTTCTGTGAGATGGGTTCTTGTATTTTAATAATAGTCTCATATAAGAAACAAAAGAATAAGAATTGAATTCCCATGTAAAAACCTCAAACTGCAAACAAGTTGTACTTTGATTAAAAATATACTCTAATGAAATAATGACACAATGACTCATTTTCTCTCTTACCTTTTCATCTCGTTTCATTTGCAATACTGTTTAATTTTCCCCTCAATTTACCGTTGTCAGTATACATGTTCTAATTGTGTGTTTTTTCTGCACCAGCTTTGGAGTTCCCTTCCCATAGTCCATCATACTGGAAACAAAAAAAATAAGAAGAAATGGCTTTTTAAAATGAAAGAAAAAATAGCTTCACATTAGAATTTAATCTGTCCTAATCTATTCAAAGATATATTTTTTCTTAGTTCTTGTATATGGAGAGATTTAGGGTGCCAGAGTACTCCATGTGTTTTTAGCTCCTCTGTTAAATATTGATATTATTTTGTTATAAAAATTTCTTATATATACTTTTACATATTTTATATATTAATGTATAACATGGTAATTGTATATTTTATGCTAACATGATGTAATTTATTATATATTTCATATGCAATATACAACAACATGGTAATTTATTATATATTTATAATCATTGATTTATTATATTTAGTAGAGTATATATTTTATGTTAAAATATACAGGTTCTAATTTTTGTTGTTATACAGATAGCTCCTCTAAATATTTTTGGACAGCTAGATCTTTTTGTTGCTTACTTTAATAAAATCCTGTGGATTTAATCTTATTAGTGACATCCCATGTCAAAGGCTACAATTCCTGTTCTAGTTAGCCCTTTCCCCTCTTTCCAAGGAAATAGGAAGCCTTGTGTTTGAATGTTGCCTCAGAGACACAGCACTTAATCTTTCTAGCTTCAGATTTCCTCATGCATTAAGGAAAGAGAGTTTCTCTTGATGATATCTAAGGCTCCTTCTAGCTCTCAAATCCACGATCCTTTGAACCTCCTGTACCTTTCTTTCTTCATTTATGAAATATGAAGGTTGAATCACATGATTTCTGGGCTCTTGGTTCTAGTCCTTATGATCCTCATTTATGCACCTTTGAGACTTCTATGCCTTGTACTGTGCTTTGGACAGAGTAATTGCTAATCATTTTAATGTCCGTTTCATGGATTTATGAATCTAAAAATAACTAGGTAGCTAGTGGCCAAATCTCTGGTTATAAGCTTTCTATAATTCATAAATTATCCTTAGGAAACAGGTATCCAGTCTATTGCCAGTATTATATTGGGAGGCTGTCCATTTTGGTTTCTTTAATTTACTGCCTGGAACATTGTAGGCACTTAATAAATGCTTACTGATTTTATGATTGCTGGAGGACCTGTCAGAACCAGAATTTGACCAGTATTGCCTTTAGAAATCCAGGGTTACCTCTCCCCTGAGTTGAAACATTTGGGAAGTATTTTTTTTTATTTGGGGGGAGGGTATATGTGGAAACTGTTTATTAAGATATATAATTAGAATAGCCGTCCACTGATACTGTCAGTGCCGCTTAAGAGCATTTGCTATCTTTGGTTCAAGAAATGTTTGATCAATTCATGAGCAAGAGGTCTGTTCAGTTTTAATTAAGGGAATTTAAGAGCCCTTGGAGTGTACCCTTAAATTATTGAGCATGGCAATGCCCTCTTTTAAAATACTCCTTGCTGCTGATGTTAGAGATAGAACACTGCACTCGATGATCCAGTAGGTCAGTTATTTTGTACAAAGTTGGTACGGCTAGAACTGAAGGTGATGGATGGTGCTATCCATCAAGCAGTTGGGGAAGATAGGAAAGGATGAATATATTTATGCACTCCTAGTTATTGTAGTGGTGTCTGACTCTCCATGACCTACTTTGAGGTTTTCTTGGCAAAATTACCAGAATGGTTTGCTATTTCTTCTCTAGTTCATTTTACAGATGAGGAAACTGAGGCAGTCTTGGTTAATGATTTGCTCAGGGTCATACAGCTAGTAAGTGTCTGAGGCCAGATTTGAACTCAAGAAAATGAGTCTTCCTGACTCCAATCCAGCCCTCTATCCACTGTGCTACCTACCTGGAAAGAAGCAATTATTAAACGTGACTATTGTTAGACACTCTACTAGGTGCTAGAGATTTAGGAACAAAAATGAAATCGTCTCTGCCCTTGAAGAGTTTATATTATGTCAGGGTAAAACCACATAAATCTTTTAAATACATCCAAAGCAAATATAAGGTAATTTGGAAGAGAGCGAGGGAAGAACTAGCCGCTGAAGAAATCAATTATTTAAAGACCAGTCTTTAAGGGGATGAATCCAATGTTGCTGATGGATCTTCTCTTTCTTTTATGTTCATAGATTGATCTTCAGACATTCCTCACCCTTACAGATCAGGATTTAAAGGAGCTGGGGATTACAACTTTTGGGGCCAGAAGGAAAATGCTGCTTGCCATCTCAGGTAACTATGATAAAGCTACCAGAGTTCCAGGATGCCCCTAGATCTGGAATCTCATTGGTGTGGGTACACCTCCAGAGATGCAGATGACTACCTACCAATGCCTGACCTTCCTCTGGGGATCCTTACAGTACTGGCTGTTCAGATTCAGAGTTCATAGGCTAGGCTCTGCCATTGGATTGATACTCTTCCATCTTCACTTTTTTTTTTTTAGCAGTGGCAACTTCTGGGTCTACAGTTATTGATAAAGTGCCACGAGAACCCTCACCTTCTGAAATCTAAGCACTTCTCTTTAAAAAAAAAAGTGATTTCCTTGTAACAGAGCTTTTAAGAAATGTCAAAAAAGGAGATGGTTTAAAAAAATCCATTGAAAACAATAGATGTTGGAAAACTTGACTGTCAGTGTTTTTCCTGGTTGCTGTTTTGTGTCCTGGGAGGTGACTTAAGAAATACAGTTTTCTTTATAGACAATAGGCTTCAGATCTGTATGCTAAATCTAACTGAATAGAGGTTGTTGCCTCTAGAGAACTTAGGAAAAGGTCATCAGTATGTTTTGGGACTTGACAGAAGCAGTAGTCTGAAAGTTTTGTGATTTAGAGTTCCAGTATACAGCATCACAAGAACGTGTGAAGGTGATGTAGTGTCCACTAGGTGGTCAGCAGAAAGAAAAAAGAGACTGTCTCTCAGAATGTCCCATGAGAGTCTTTGGCCCATCACTGTAAAGAACCACTATTGCAAAAGGTTATCCTGGCTGGTTCATTGACTTGAAGGTCTCTAGGGAGTGGGTGGAATGGATTAGATGGTGAGTTCAGAGCCTGTAAAAATGCACTTGGAGGATGTAAGGAAGGGTTGCGGGGATATAAAGGATTGAGTCAGAGAAAAGGTTGCTTTTTCCATATTTCCCTATGAAAGGTTCAGGAGAATAAGACTTCTTGGTCTGTAACTATACACCTAAAGAAGGAAAAAAAACTGAGGAAAGTTGTTTCAAAAGGAACCTTTTATATAGAAAGTTATTTCAAAGCGTTGATATTCTCCCAAACTGTCTTTCAGCTTTGCTGGAAACAAAAAAATAAGAAATGACTTTTTAAAATAAAAGAAAAAATAGCTTCACCTTAGAACTTATTCTGTCCTAATCTATTCAAAGATACATTTTTTTCTTAGTTCTTGTATGTGGAGGGATTTAGGGTGCCAGAGCACTTGATCAAAATGTTGATCTTGGTGTTTCGTCTTAGGATGATCTTCAGTCTAAACCAACTGGTCACTGCTTCCACTATTGACCTGCCAGGAAAGGTCACCAAGGCATTTTAGTAATTCAGTTCACCAACTATGACAAAGTGTCTACTTTGTGTTATGGCACTGTGTTAATGGATATATGATGATGTAGATGATTTAATGCATCTCCATAAATCTGGTTACTTGGATCATTGTTGAATAGTAAAAATTCAAGGTCTAAACAGGGGAAGGAGTCAAAGGATATGGATTCCAATCCTGATTTTGATACTAGCTTTGTGATGTTGGGCAAGACACTTGGGTCTCATTTTGGACTAGATGGCTGGGAGATCTTTTTCACCTTAGGTCTGTGATCTAATGACAATGGACACTGGGCTGGGAGTGGGAATATCTGGTCTAATATTGGCTCTGCCACTCCCTGGCTATGAGAGCTTGGACAAGTTCCTTTAGCTCCCAGGGCCTTAGTTTCCTTCTCTGTAAAATAAGGTAACTGTAATGAATTGTTCCCTAAATCCCTTCTAGCTATCTCTGTGCTCCTCTGAAAGTGTATGCTCATCCCATAAAATGTCATAAATTAATCAGCACTTACTAAGAAGAGCATCATTCTTGTCTAAACAGTAATTTTCATTTTATTGGGGAAGGGAAGAAAACACAGAGCATATCCAGACTTTCTTTTAGAAAATCCTGTTTGACTGCAGGCAGTTTTCTTTCTTTCATTTCTTCCTTCCTTTCTTTTCTTTTTAACTTCTTTCCTGGTTTGGAATAAATGTAATGAGCCCCCGAGAAGAGCCTCTGAACAGAAATGGATTGAGTGCCCAGTTCCCATCTCTTACGACTTGGAAGGCAAGCTTGATCACTCCTTGAAAGCCAATGAAACTGAATACAGTACACATATTAGATCTGTCAAATATTTTAATATAATTAATATGTATTAGACCTCCTCCCATCTAGGGGGGGTGGGAGGTAGGAGGGAAAAATTTGTAACAGAAAACTTTGCAAGGGTCAGTGTTGAAAAGTTACCTATGCATATGTTTTGCAAATAAAAAGCTTTAAAAAAAAAGAAAAAAAAAAGAAACTAAATACAGACCACATCTCTGCTGTTCTAATATCCTGGCAGAGCCCAGCTGTTCTATGGCATTATCTAGAGGAGCTTGGAATGGTCCTAAATTCTTCTTGTTGATGAGTGGTTCAGAAAGTTTTTGGAGTTTATGTTCACGATATATACCAGGAGAAAGTTATCCCTGGCAAACACTCTGTAGCTTGTGGGATGCTTTCAACACAGGTCATTGTGTCCCCAAACTGGTCAACAGGTCCAAGGTAGTATCTTCCCCCAAAGAGACCAACTGGGGAAAGAGCTTGGCTTTTGGATGGCCCGGGAGAGCTTTATGTGCTCTATCTAGCCCAGGGAATGGGTTCATCAGCTTCTGAAGGGCAGGGAGGGCTTTGAATAAGATGCTATTTTGGAACACACTGACAGCATGAAGAAGACACTTTCTTGAAGTGTGATTTGTTTTCCTTTGTGGAGAACTTAGAAATAAACTTAGCGGCTCCTTTGTCACCCGCTTCCCTGAGAAGTCCGAATTCCTAAGGCTTCTTTGATCAATGGGGTTCATCTGACCTGAAAGCTGACAGTTGGTATTCCTCAAAGGAAGATATTTCCAATTTGACCTTTTATGTCAGAAGCAGGATGGATGGCAGGAGGTTCAGAGGGAAGACGGAGGCCTGGGATTCAAACTTCAGCTGTGCCATTATAATTTCGGGCAAGGCACTTTTTGCCTCAGTTTCCTCTTCTGTAAAAAGAAAGGTTGGTCTCTTCTGGTTCTAAATATTGTATCTAGTTACAAAAAATGCTGTTTAAAGCATGTTAATTAAAGGAAAAGAAAATCTCCATCTAGAAGGGATGTTAAAGCATTAAAGTCACGGTAGCATCATCATAAGCCACTTAAATTTTCTTGTAAAATGGAAATTTTCACTATTTCAGACATTGGGAGCAAGTGGCCCCCTGTCTAGATAGGGCCCCAGCAAAAGCACAGGCTTCACTCCCAGCCCTCAGTTAGATCTAACATCTCCCGCCCTATTCTTTTAGTTTGTGACTCTGGTCAGATGCGCAACAAGATCCTGAGGGCGGCCAGGATTGTGTGAACCTTGGAAATACAAGGACGAAAGGTTGGTATTCTCCCAAACTATCCCTCAGCTTTGCTGGAAACAAAAAAAATTTAAATTAGGAAGAAATGGCTTTTTTAAATGAAAGAAAAAAATAGCTTATCATTAGGGCTTAATCTGGCCTGATCTATTCAAAGGTACTCTGTTTCTTATTCTGGTACATGGGGGGATTTAGCATGCCAGAGTACCCGAGCTTCTTGGAGGGATCACCGCTAGCCCTTGGCACTGGCCTGGGTGCTTCTGGGACGAGGCATTTCCTCGTCAAGCTTGCCAGTAGTAGTTTGTTCAGGTGATATCCTTAGCATCGTACTGGATTGCATTGTGTTCCTGATATCCCCAAAGTGTTTTGTGCAAGGGGACAGAGCATTGGATCATTTTCTGTCTGTCTATGAAATTGAGGCTAGAAAGCAATGCAAAAATAATCCTCCTTGGTCTTATAGCTTTGGTCCCCATGTATTCCTTGGAGCATAATGGTAGCTATCATCTCTTGGACATGTGAAATTATCCTCCTGTGAGTATTGGAGGCCTAAGAAAGCCTGAGAGGGTTAGGAGTGAGAAGCCATCACGCTGTCCTGTGAGTTTAGTTCTCTCTCCCAAGTGGTTTCTTTTTCTTTTTGGGGAGGAGGGAGGAAGAGGGGTTGCAGGCAGATAAAAATATCCCGCTTTTATTAGGAAAGCTATCATTAACCAATGTACCAAGTGTCTACTGTGTTCCAGTAACTATGTTGGGGCTAAAGAGAAAAAACAGAAACAGTTCCCTGACTTCAAGGAGCTAACACTCTGTTCGATAAAGTGCTAACCTCTTTATGAGATATAAGTACTAGTTGGACCAAAGATATAAATACTAGTTGGACCAAAGTTATAAGTATTAGTTGGACCAAAGATATAAGTACTAGTTGGACCACCAGATAATGGATTTTCCAACCCAAGTTCTAGTCTTTGGGAGAATCTGTGAAAAAGCTGTGACCTCATTGATAGTGGGAGTGCACTCCACTCTTGGACAACCCTACAGCTCCTTGGAAAGAGCTTTCTCTACCACATGGCTATAGAAATTTAAAATCATCATGCGTTTATATGTGAGTGTGTGGGGGGTGTAAGAGAGAGACAGAAGATCTGAAGCGTCTGCAGATAGGACTTAGAACCACAAGGAGTCTCTAAGACCATCTGGACCCAAAGGCTCATTTTACAGACAGGAAAACTGAGGCCCAGGGAGACTAAGTAATTTGTTCAAAGTTCAGTAGTTCACAGCTAAGTAAATGGCTGAATTTGGATGTCTAAATGCATATTCTCTCCCCCTCACTGTACTATGTTGCCGACCTCCTTTTGTTTCTTTAGAGTTAAACTCAGTTAGTTTTTTTGAGGACCATTTGGAAAAATGTGGCAAGATATCATAGAGTGGAAACTTTGTTTGCCCAACACTGGGCTTCTGATTAGTCATATTCCAGCCAATAAAAAAATGTTATTTACGTGGTCTCCTTTCACTTTTTTCTAACATCCACTTCTTATCCCGGATCCCAGTGAATGGAATGGAAGCCATTCACGTAAGTAAATGCTTCTTGGAGCAGTTATCTTAGATTTTAGAATGTTTTCTCATAGGGTTGACAGAACTGGGCTCTAGAGATATGAAGACATTTGGACTATTCTGATTCTCTTTGAAAATTAGTTATCAGCTAACATCTGCGTGCCTCAGTTTTCCTCTTCTGTCAAATGGGGGGAAAAATAACAGTAGCGAGCCTGCCTTCATAAGATAATTTGGAGAATTCAATGAGGCAATATAGTTACTAAATTCACACATTGAACTAACACCAAAAGTCTCTTAGAGAGGCAGGGTGGTGAGCTAGAGAGAGCGTGTGGTAGACTGAAGAGTTGAATTTAACTCTATCCTGACTGAGAGACCTTGGGTTTCATAAGTAGGAATTACAAAGAGCAGGTAACTTACAGAAGTGTCATGAAGATCCAGTGAAATATGTGTTAAATGTTTTGAAGGCCTAAAATTGTCACAGAAATGTGAGTTTTGGTTATTACTGTTATAATTATTATAACTGGAAAGCAGATCCTATGTGTAATGAGTAGGGGGGAACATTAAAAAAAATCTGACCCATAATACCAATATCAAGCTTCATATCTCCTCCAAACAGCAGACATCAGAACTAATGGTGGCCCCATGGATCTTTCTGCCCAAATACTTAGAAGTAGGAGGCGCCTTTGAGGGCATAGGGCCCTTGCCTTGCTTGGACAAGAATCCCTTTAACAGGATCCCCAGCGAGCGCTCAAGCGGCTTTGGCTGGAAGATCTCCATTGAGAAGGAGCACACTGTCTCACTAGGCGATCTATACTATTCCCTGCCAGTTAAACAGCTAGTTAAGTCAGCTTTCCTGCTTACCTGTGACCATGGTTTGGGTGATGAGACTGAATACTTGTATTTGAAGGTGATATCAGATATGCTGCTTTCTTGAGCTCCATGAGCCGTCCCCACCAACTGGAGGATAATTGCAAATTATGTGTTCTGGCCATCTCATTAGGTGACTTAACTTCATAAATTAGCAAAGCTACCATCTACTGATGGAGCAAGTCCTGTCTTACACATATTAAGGGCTACTATTTTTCAAATGGGCGTCTATTCTGTTATGGTGGATAAAATAGAAAATTGCATGAAAACATTATTGAAGCCAGATTAGTTTTTTAAAAATCCTCATTTGTTTCTTCAGTCAATGGGCATAGAACGACTTCCATCTTCCTGGGATGGAGTGGGCGGGGAAAGGGATTTAAAACTTAAATAGGAGTTCAGATGGTTGGTTTTCCTGAAATTGGAGGTTAATTTTTACCATAATGATGGGGAAAAGTCTCATCCAGAAGAGTTCTGCCTTCCGGAACCAAGTCTAATTTTCTGGTCTCTATTATTTATGATAGGCTATGAGAATCCATGTGGCATAGAGTGGACAGCAAGCTGGCCTTGAAGTCAGGAAGGCTCTAAACTCAAGGCACAGCCCCCCCCCCCGACAGAGCCTGTGTGACTCTGGGCAAGTCACATAACCTCTCAGTGCTGCAGATATCTTTTCTGCAATCTGTTCTCTTAGGAGAGCTAAGGATCTGCCTTGGTAGATGGAGTTTCCTCATTGGAAATTCGCCATGCCTGTGAAATCACAGGTTTTCCCAGATGTTTGGGAACAAGGTCAACTTTTCATGGCTTTCTACTTTTGGTGTGTGTGTGTGTACATATATATGTATATATATATATATATATATATATGTAATCTAGATATAGATTACACACACACACACACACACACACACACACACACACACACACACACACATATATATATATATATATAATATAAGTATATAAGTGGACCCAATCTCTGGATACATAAATAGTCCAAATCACTTCATGAAAAAATTGTGATGTATTTTATTTGGAGTAGGAACTTTCTTGGGGGGACAGCCTTTACTACTGTGATTATTCATTTGTTTGAATTGATCAAGGTTTTTTCTGAAGACAAAGAGACTTGAAGTTGAAAAGCTTTTCTTGTGACCAGCTTCTGGGAGTGAGGACAGGGGTCTGGGTCATATTCTGGGCTTGGAAATCGGGAGGATTCTCTCCGAGTCCATCCTTGCCTCATTGCTGAGTGCATTTCTACTTCTCATCCTTTCATATTTTGCTCGAACTCTCCAAATATTATCCCATGCTTGGCCCTTAAAAATTTAATAACGTTTCTCATTTCCTCTGTCATGCAAGAAATCTGTGCCAGCTACCCTATTAAATATACATATCTTCTGTGAAGTCTGCCTGCTTCCTCTCCCTCCGCAAGGACACTGTTGGGGAGGGGGCTGAAGAGGATGCTCTTTGATTTGTTGTTCTGGGTTCCAGAGAGTTTCCTTCACATCTGTAACTAACAAGCATCCACTCTGTGTTGCCGAGCCTTCGCCATTGTAATTGAACTACTTTATATTCTAACTGGGCAGTGGATATATTGAAGAGGATGCTCTTTGATTTGTTGATCTAGGTTCCAGAGAGCTTCCTTCACATAT
>JAJPUD010004858.1:71931-84519 GCA_023553655.1 Myrmecobius fasciatus
TTAGAAGCTAGTATGAGGTTTGGGGTGTTTTTTGATAGGCAAAAGGGAACTGTTGAAGATTTTAGAGTAAGGGGTACTGTGGTTAAAGCTGTATTTTAGAAATATCAATATGCCAGCTGTGGATACTCATGGGATTCTTGCAATTCCTTTCAACTCAAGTGATATAAATAAGATGTAGCCTGATTGACAAATATTTATAAAAGAAACAGATTTAGAGAATAATAATGCAAATAAATGAATCACATAAACTTGAAATCAACATGCAAACATACGAGAACTTAGTGATTCAAACATGTAGAGTCTCCATCAAGGCTGGTCTCTAGGGTCAGTGATGTCCCTAGCCTAAAGCCATTTTGTAACTCCTATTTTGGAATGCCCCCAGACCCAGAAGGACTTGCTTCCAAACATCCATCTCATCTGACGAGCAGCTGAATATCTCCAGTGTGGCAGGCAATGGGACAAAAGCCAAGACAAAGCAAAAGAGCTCTGCTTCAGGGATCTTAGTGCTACTGTGGGGATAAGAAATGTAAACATAATAAATGGCTAAGTAAGCCTAATCTTTGGAGGAGGAGGAGAATGTGAGCACACACACAGTTATACACACATATGTACTAGTCTGGGGATTAGGAAATGAAAGAATTGAATGAATGAATGGTAGCAAGGAAAAATATCATTTAAGAAGTTGCATTTAAGAAAAGTCTTGAAGGAAGTTACAGATTCTAAGAGGAAGAAGTGAAGAGCATTCTATAGACATGGGGCATAGTCAGGCCATGTCAAAGAGATGGGATATGGATGCAGAGAATATAAATTGGGTAATTTGACTAGAATATAGACTCTATAAAGGTAATTCTTGAGTAAGTCAAAAGGTGGTCTGGAGCCATAGAGTGAAAGATTGAAAGTTGAAGAATTAATCAGGGAGGAAATGGAGCCCTACTTACTTTTTTTGAATGGGGCAATGACATGGTCAGAAATAATTAGGAAGATTTTTTTTCCAATATAGAACAGGATGAGTTAAAGGAGAATTTGGGATCTAGAAATTCAATTAGGAGGCTACTGCAATTGTGTAAGTGAGGTATGATGAGAGCTTGAACTAGGGTAAAGAAAAGGGAATGAAAGTGAGATGGAAGTAGAATCAGCAAGATGTAGTGCTATATTACATGGTGGTGGGGTGGAAGAGAGCAAAAACTTTTGAGAAGGACTCTGAGATTGTAAATCTGGGTGACTGGAATGATAATTATATCCTCACAAGGATGTAGAAAAATTTGAAAGAGAGATGAGTTTAGGAGGGAAGATAATGAGCTCCATTTTGGGTATGAAATGGATACTCATATCCCCTGGCATCTGATAATGTGGGACTGGAGCTCAGGAGAGTATCTGAGCCTGGATATATCAATCTGGTGATTTATGGCAAAGAGATTGCAATTTAACCCATGAGAGATGATGAAGTCTTGGGAGACCTCACAAGTACTCAAAGAGAGAAAGAAAAGAGGGCTCAAAGCAGAACCCTGAAGTCCACAGAGTTAGGGAGGTGACATGAATGGGGATGTTACAATGGAGACTGAGGAGAGGTCCTACAAGAAAAAAGAAAACCCTGAGAGATCCATGTTGCAAAAAACCATCAAGGAGAGAATGGAGATAAGAACAGTCAACCATAGCAAATGCAGAAAGAGGTAATTTGTTGCATTTCCTCCATTAGATTGAGTTTCCTGAGAGCAGAAACTTTTCTAAGTACTTCCATGACTCTGTTCTGAGAGTGGATCTGATTTTGGAGGATATCTAAAATGTGGCCAATGTCCAGCCTAATGAAAGAGATGGATGATCAGACTTGGCCAGACCATTTTTTCTTTATTTGTGTTCATTCTGGGTTTTAAATCTACCTATTAACACATTCTAAAATACTATGTGTTTTTAAATTCCCTTTGGAAGTGGGTAGTTATCATCCAGTTTGCCTAGGCTCATAGAGTATACAATTGTTTTCTATTAAAAACAAATTTAAGTGAGCTCAGTACTATTGGAATATAATTATCATGACAGAGTCAAGAGAGATATTTCACAAACACCTCATCAAAGCATTTGAAGATTTTGTTGTTTTTTAAAAAAAATCTTTGACTCATTCTGAAAGGAACAGAGTACAATGTTCAATTTCCCAAGGGTCCAGCCCTGAAGGCATTTTGGAACCAATGTGGGGAATGAAACTCTGCCCCTCAATTATAGAGGCAGAAACTTCAGTGTGGGAACAAGAATCTTTAAGGAAAAAGTGACAGTCCCTGGAAGATCATTTTGGAACAGAAGGAATGGAATGGTTACAGGGTCCTGTGTACGGAAGCAGGGGAGGAGAGATCTCATCAAATGGGATATGTGACCATTTTCCCTCCAAAACTGGGGAAAACAAAGGGCTTTGAACATACAATCTTGGGTAGGTGATACTTTATGGAAAGATTGGGAAAGTGAGGCAATCACTTTAGCCAAACTCTTGGGGGAAAAATGTGCATTCAGGCACATACTTCCCAAAAGCACAGGGCTGGCTTTGTTCACCTGCATGCCTTGGAAGCGGGCCGGTGTTTTGGAAGGCAGCTTGTATCTTTTTAAATTCAGGGATGTGAGGGGGTGGGCAGGATTCTAGACTTTTTCTTTGGCTTTAAAATCAATGAAGTGAAGTATCTCATTTCCACCCCGCCTTCTTGCCTCTCATCATAAATCTTTTCTTTGGATTGAGGACAGCCATATTGGAAAATGATGCTAGTGGAGTCCCAAATTGGAAGCAAATTTCAAAAGGAAGAAGCAAAATTTCATTTTTTTAAATAAAGAAACTTGGAAATGATCAAAATGATCAACTGTTACCTGCAATATTTCTTCAGCTGCGTGAGGGTGAAAGAAAATCCAGAAACCCTATGGAAATGTCTTGAAACACATTTGACAAGAATCATTTTATTAAACACCTCCTATGGCCAGAAATATACCCCATATATGAGATATAAAGGAAAGAACAAAACAATCTCTGCTCTCAGTGAATGGGAATGATAGTTCAGTTTGTTCAGACTCTCGGTGATACCTAAATGCACTCCCAGTATGTTCTTACATATAATATACTTTTCATTAGGTTTCTAATTCTTTTGTGGTCTGTTTCCATGAATCTTAAAAGCACTGTCTATTTATGATGCTCAGTGTATTGAATTCAACTTCCCTAGTCCCTCAACTTTTAGCCATTTTATTAAATATATTAGGAGGGACAAAGGACTAGATGTGTGATTTCCTGGTATAGGGAAACCCCAGGTAAGGAAATTTCTAACAATACAGGTCGGTACCTTTTCTGCTTAGGGCACTGAGAGAAGTTAAGTAACTTGTACAGGCTCACACCATCAGGTTGTGTTCGAGGGCTTGCACACCAGGGTTTGAAGGTGGCTACCTCCTGCTGCTGCAGCAATGACTGGTCTTAATCAGCAGTAGGGACCAAGTTCTGCCAAGTGAATCCTCTTTTTTAATTATAGTAAGTTTATTTATTTTAATACATATTACTTTATGAATCATGTTGGGAGAGAAAAATCAGAGTAAAAGGAAAAAACCATGGGAGAGGAAAAAAACAGAAAAAAGATGTGAATATAGCATGTGTTGATTTATATTCAGTGTCCTTAGATCTTTCTCTGGTTGCTGATAGCATTTTCTGTCCGAAGTCTATTGGGATTGCTTTGGATCACTGAACCACTGAGAAGAACCAAGTCTTTCATAGTTGGTCACTGCATATTCTTGCTGTTACTGTGTCCAATGTATTCCTGGTTCTGCTTGTTTCGCTCAGCATCAGTTCATGTAAATCTTTCCAGGCCTTTCTAGAGTCAAGCTTGTTCATCATTTTAATAGAACAATAATATTTCATTATCTTCCTACACCCCAATTCATGGGCATCTACTCATTTTCCAATTCTTTGTTACTAGAAGAAGGGCTGCTACAAACAATTTTGCACATGTGAGTCCTTTTCCTTCCTTTATGATTTCCTTGGGATCTAGACCCAGGAATGGCACTGCTGGGCCAAAGGGCATGCACAATTTTATAGCCTTTTGGGCATAATTCCAGATTGCTCTCCAGAATGATTGGATCATTTCACAGCTCCAACAACAATGCATTAGTGTCGGAGTTTTCCCACATCCCCTCCAACATTCATCACTATCTTTTCCTGTCATCGTAGCCAATCTGAGAGGTATGAGATGGCATCTCAGAGTTGTTTTAATTTGCATTTCTCTAAGCAATAGTGATTAAGAGTATTTTTTCATATAAGTAAAGATGACTTTAATTTCATCATCGGAAAATTGTCTATTCATATCTTTGATTATTTATCAATTGGAGAATGACTTATAGTCTAATTTGACACAGTTCTTTATAGATTTTAGAAATGAGATCTTTATCAGAAATACTATCTGTAAATATTTTTCCCAGTTTTGTACTTCCCTTTTCATCATGTTTCTGCTGGTTTTGTTTGTGCACCTGCCAAGTGAATGCTCAGCCCACCTGCCATATACTCTACTAAGTTCCTAGGGACACTTTAGGGGTCACTATGGAGCTCTCTTTTGACTCTCAGAGCTGGCTGCCTTTTTCTCCTGACTCTACCCTTTGTATATGATACTACTCATTCCTTTAGTGTAGGGTTATGAGGAGATTTATATTATCCAACTCTTTTGCCTCTAGCCCTTCCCACCCACTTTAGAAAACTTTGCTTATCTCTTTTCTGTTACATTTCACTTGATGCCATTTACCATGGCACTGTGGTCTCTAGTTCTTTAACCATAATATTGGAAGCGAATAAAAATGAATTTATGGAAGCATCCAAGGCAGGTTTCTTCTCCCAGCCCATGAGTCCTCCTCAAATAGCCTCTCACAATAAGTAAGCCCCAAATCCCATCCTTATTCCTACTTGTTCCCTTAACTTGTAAGGATCAACCTAATAGCTATTTCATGCTTAGCAAGTCCAAGAGGACCAAAGATTAATGGTTGGAAGAGACACGAGAGGCCATTGAATCTCATTTTTTCATTTATAGATGAGAAGATATAAACCCAGAAAACTTAGGTAACTTGACCGGATCATGTAATTGCTACATGTTTAAGGCAAGATTCAAACACAGGGCTTCCAAATCTCTAATGAGAGCTCTAGCCACGGTGTTAAATAGCTGCCTAAAAAACTTATGTCCAGCTTTTTTTGGGGGGAGGTGTCTTGAGAATTGAGGGTGTTTTAGCTAGTCTCAATCTCTTACCTTAGGATGGTGATAGGACATGTATGCTGGTTATAGCCCCTGAGACTACATCTAGCTGAGGATCTGGGGACCTCCTGGCCTCTTTGCTCCTCTGCTTTGAAAGGAGTTGTTTCTTTGGAAATCCTGAGCCTTGAGTCAGCATTGGAGATGAGGAGGAGCCTTCTGGACGTGCCTTGGATGGGTCCCAGTCACTTGAATAGTTTTACTTTGGGTCTAGTTTCTGAAGCTTTTAGAAACATTTTCCCTTGTTTAGCATGAAGAGGTCATCTTGCCTTGAGAAGGGGGAAAGTGGCTGACCATGGAAGCTCTGCCCATGGGTACCTTCTAAGTGGAACTTTTCTTGGGGAAGAGGCTGATTATATTTGCTCAACAGCCAGAGGATCAGAAAAGCCCAGAATGGGAAGGAACCAAAACTTTGGGGAAAGTGGAATCAGCCAAGTTCTCAAGGAGTATTGAGGGTCCAATGAAAACAAACTGATTCTTCCATGTGTGATGGAAGGGGGCTGGATTTGGAGTCAGATGTTTTTGTTTCAAATCCTGGCCCTCCTTATTTGCTGTGTGACCCTCCCAAGGTATTCCACCTCTCTGGAACTCAGTTTTCCAAATAGATAATAATAGTATCTATCTCATCCGATGTTATGAGGATTAAATGAAATCACATAGCAAATAGAAAACAGCTGTTGGACCCTACTTGAGGAGAAGATCTCATTTTCTTCCTTTAAAGGCCTTCCAGCTCCAGCTCCATATACAGAGTTATAGTTCAGTCCTGGGGGAGCCTGGCTCAGGCTTTGTCTTCCTGACCCTTTATACATTCTTCCTGGAGCCCTGAAATCATTTAAAACTTAGATTGGGTTCATGTCTCGAATTCGCCTTAAAAAGGGAAGTATGATATAGTCCAGGTATAAGACAGCTATTTATTTCCTTCACACAAAAGAAATCTTTAAAACACAAAAGGCAAATACTTCAAAGTGAAGCAGTGACATACCTAATTCATTGTACTCTGCTAGGTATTTAATACTGAAATCATTAAAGCATGAGGCACTTCCTAAGATTGTGGAATAAGTATATCACCTTCACCAGAAGTTGTGAACACCCAGGACTTGTTTGGGGAAGGAGAAGAGAGTTTTGTAGGGAAGTAGTGGAAAGTAAGGTTGACGAGGAGAGAGGCTTTCAATGCTGAGTTGAGGAATTTGTATTTATCCATAGATTATTTTCCAAATTTATTTTAATTTCAATCTCTTTCTCTCATTGAACTCACCGCTCACAACCTTTCACAAGGGTCAGAATGGATTAGTCCATTCTCTTCCTGCCTATAATGGTGGTTGTTGTTTAGTCATGTCTGATTCTTTGTGACCTTTTTTGGGTTTTTCTTGGCATTGATATTACGCTGGTTCACCATTTTCTTCTCCAGGTGATTTTACAGATGAAGAACTGAGGCAAAAAGTGATGTGACTTGTCCAGAGTTACATAACTAGTAAGTATCTGAGGTTGGATTTGAACTCAGGTTTACTGAACCATGTAGCTACCATATGATACTATTGAGTCTTTTTCATTTGTGTCTGACTCTTTGTGACCTCAGTTGAGGTTTTCTTGGCAAAAATACTGGAATGGTTTGCTATTTCCTTCTCCAGATCATATTACAGGTGAGAATACTGAGGCAAACAAGTTTAAGTGGCTTGCTCAGGGTCACACAGCTGGGAAGTGTCTGAGGCCAGATTTGAACTCAAAAAGTTTTCTAAACTAGATCCACTGAGCCATCTAGCACCTTATAGTGGAGGTACTGAGAAACAGATGATATGAGAGGAAAAGCAAGATTTCTGGATTCTATATGTTCCTTCTTCATCTCCTAAATTATTTTTTTTTCACTCGACACTGTCACTGGCTGTATTCTGCTACATACACTTCCTGCCTCTTAAGCATTCTATCTTTACCATAAATTATTTTTAAAATTAAGATTAATTCTATTTTGTTTTGAAACTTTTTATGTCTATAGCATCCTTGCCCTTAATAATGAGAAATGGACCAGACAGTAAATCCTCATTGATTCAGATTTCTCTAGGATTCTTCCAACTATAAATCTATACTCCCATGAGCCTGAATTTGTGAGAACTGAGCAGACTGGCTAGCATTTACCTTTGCAAATCCATGCAACAACAGAGTATAAAGTAATACTATATAGAAGATTTCTGGAGGAATAAAACACTCACATCAATGTAACTGACGTGTTAACTAAAAGTTAGCTCATTAAGGTGTGTTCCTCCCCCTTAGGACTTCTGTTAGGCAACAATTTTAAGGACTAAAACATTAACTTAGCTTGTATTACTGTAGGTACCTAGAAGGGCAGTTAGGGGATAGAGTGCCAGACCTAGAATCAGGAATTCTCATCTTCCTGAATTCAATCCAACCTCAGACACTTACCAGTTGTGTGACCATGGGCAAGTCCCTTAACCCTGTTTGTCTCAGTTTCCCCATTTGTAAAATGAGCTGGAGAAGGAAATGGCAAATCACGGCAATCTCTTTGCCATGAAAACCCTGACTTTCTCAGGGTCAAGAAATTAGTCACTTCTGCGTGACTTTGGTATCTGTGTGACTTTGAAATTAATCTCATTGTACTTGTTTCCTTATCTGTAAAATGTAGTTGGACCAGTGACCTGTAGGGTCTTGTTCTAGCTTTATAAGTTTGTTACCCAGGGAACAAAAATCTTGTCATCCTACATCCTCAGTTCGGTTCATTGGCCCTGTGGGGATAGGCTTGTGTGGGTTGAGTTGGCTGTCTCGTAACTGGACACAGGGGGCAGAGGAAAGCACCCACCGTCCAAGGGGATGGAGTCTTTTTTGGGATGTAGAGCCCTGAAGACAAAATTTGACCCCTCGACAATCCAACTTTGACTTAGGCCTTCTTCCCTCCCTTGCTTATGCCTTGTGAGACACTGGCACCTGGGGCTGTCAGATATTTGGTCCAATTGGCTGGTGCCACATTAAATTATGAGCTGAAATGAATAGGGATCAGTGGCCTGATCTGGGAGACTGGACACGAGTTTCCTTGCTGGAACAGCTCTTCTTTGGCCCCTTTCCCCTCCGTGGCAAACTCCAGGCCAGCATCCTTCCCTTGGGCCCTGCTGAGGAGGCCAAAGCTGAAACAAATAAGAGAATTCAGAAGGCTTATTTATTTATGGGTAGATGATTTTATAGAAGCCTGAGTCTCAGCACAACTTCCTCCTTCCCTCTTCCCCTTCCATTGCACTTCCCTGCCAAAGGTCGGATTGTGGTCTATGTATTTTTGAAACAAATAGTTGATTTTAAAGGGAATTTGGTCTGGCTGGCAACCAAAGTGCCATTCTTTCTCTCCACTAGTATTTATCACAAAAGGTAAGGTGATATTCAGGACATGTTCTGGTCCAGCTTCAAATCCTTGTAACCACTGGAAGCCTTAGTTTTCTCATCTCTAAAATGGGGATAAGAAGATTTGCATTTCCTGTCTCATTGGATGTTTATGAGGAAAATGCTCTTCAAGCCTTAAAAAATTACAGAATCTCATAGCTGACCTGAACCCTACCTGAATAGAAACATTTTAATATTCTGATAAGTGGTCATCCAGTCTTTGCTTTAGGAGCACCATGGCCCAGTTTTGGTCAGTTCTAATTAATAGGCAAAAGGGATTTTCCTAACAATGAGCCTAATTTTGGTTCTTTGAAATGGCTTTTTTATTGGTCTTCCCTCTTCAAAGCTTCCCCCACCCCAGTTTATTCTTCATTCAAATGTCAAATTAAACTTTATAAAGTACACGGCAGACCATTTCATATTTCCTTATTTAACAAACTCCAGCAGCTCTCTACATCTCCCCCACACATATACCTGTAGATCTCCAGTATTTCTTCTTCCTCATTTGAAAGTCACCCTAGAAGAAACGTTCTTCATACACTCTTTGTATGCACTCAATTCCCCCTCAGCAGCCAATAAAATGATCTCTTCACCATGCAGGAAGTGGACAGGGCAAGGGGAGACTTTTGCCTGCTCTGAAGTGGGACATCCATCATGCATTTCCAGAAGCAGACTCGTCAAGCCCACTGAGCATGTTCTAAGTACTGGGTTCTTATTCGCCAGTTCCTTCTGACCCAAGAAATCATGCAATGGATAGAGAGCCAGCCTTCACATCAGGGGTTCAGATTCTACTCTGAAATAAATCTTCCTCTGTGACTCTGGTCAAATTGGGAAATGCTACCATTAAACATTTGCTCACTTGCTCAGTACAATGAGAAAATCTGCTCACTTACATCCATAGAGGGAGTTTCCTCATCTATCATTCTCTCTACAAATGAAAGCCTAGGGTTGGTGCTTCTCTCCATCCATATATGATAATTAGATCTGCTCTGGCCCCAGGGGGAAGGACTTGGAAGCAACCAGGGCAAAGAAGCAGATTCAAGGTAGCTGTCAAAAGATGGAGAGGGCTTCCTGGGGAAGTAGCAGAAGTTCAAGGAGCATTGGTTGGGAATGATGTAAAAGACAACTTTTCCCCCATATAATAGTATTGGACCAGCTGTTTTCAAAGGTCCCTTTGAACTCTTAGATTCTGTGACTCTATTCCTTCATGCTTGGAATATATGAGCTTAAGATCCCAAGAGGCAGAAACAAGAGCAAGGAATCAGGGATTTGGGAGAAAGGGCAGGGAAGGGGATCAACCAGCTGGTCACAAGATGTCCACTGGAGACAATGTGGTTAGAGCACTTAGAAATGGATTGTTAAAATCTAGTTCCATTTGCCGTTGCATGTGGGCTTCTTACCCCTCAATGTTCTGGAGTCCGTTGTATGTGAGTGGAGGGAGGAAGACGGGACTCTCTGTCTTGTCGTTTCCACCTTAGGGTCTTTGTTAGGTAAGTGACAGAGCATGGCTATAGGAAAAGGGAGAGATCAAGGAAGAATCAGCTTTTACTCTTTACCTCTGGGTTTGTGATGCTCCAGAAATTCACTTCTGATCAAATGAAAGCTTCACCAGCTGGGCAAGGTGGACTCAGGTGGAGGAGAATTCACACCGGACCGGGAGATACAAAAGGAGGAAGATGAATCCATGCTCAGATGGGCCGACTATGCTCTGGATTGGTGAAATTCCACCTTGACATCTGCCAAACAGCGTGATTTGACTTGCCCTGAGTTTATTCTCATGTTCTAGCGGGGGGGGGGGGGAGGGTTACTTTTTTTTTTTTTGCTGAGGCAATTGGGGTTAAGTGACTTGCCCAGGGTCACACAGTTAGGAAGTGTCTGAGACCAGATTTGAACTCAGGTCCTCCTGACTTCAGGGCTGGTGCTCTATCTACTGTACCACCTAGCTGCTCCTGGGGGGGTGACTTTTAAGAACAGGGGGTTTGAGAAATGCTTATTAACATGGAAGGTTCTTTCTTGGGTTTTTCTGCTCTAAGCCTTCTCCTGTCCTAGGATACCTCATCACTAGTTGCCTATTCCCTGCCCCAGGCGCAACAGGCCCATGTGCTGCTGGGAAGGGAGAGCTAGAGAGCCAGAGGAAGAATGAGGGGAATTGGACAGGCCTCAGGAAACTCTGAGCAGGCCCGTTTGGCCAGAGCAGTGAATGGTCATCGAGTTAGGTAACTTTGATGGGGGCCGGCTAAGATCCTTTTAAGGAAAATCATCTGAATGTGGGTCTAAAAGTGCCAGACTCTCTCTCTGTCTGTCTATGTCTCTGTCACTCTATCTCTCTATCATTTGTCTCTTTCTGTGTCTCTCTGTCACTGTCTGTCTGCCTGTTTCTGTCTCTCTGTCTCTGTCTCTCTGATTCTCTCTCCATTTCTCTATCTCTCTGTTTCTTTCTTTTACTGTGTGTCCACCTATTTGTCTTTCTTTCTCTGTCTTTGTCACTGTCTGCCTCTATCTCGGTCTCTCTTTCTCTGTCTTTCTGTCTCTGCCTCTCATTTTCTCCCTTCCTCAGATTTTCTCCTTTCCCTCTCTTTTCTCTCTCTCTTCCTCTCCTTGTCTCCTGTCTCCTGTCTCCTCTGTCTCTCTCTCTGTCTCTGTCTTTGTCTGTCTCTATGTCTCTGTCTCTGTGTCTCTGTCTCTCTCTCTGTCTCTGTCTGTCTGTCTCTCCTTCCCTTCCCCCCTCCTTCATCCCCCCCTCTCTCCTCTCCTCTCCATTTATCTTTATCTCTGTCTTTCTCTCAGGATGGAGCTTACACCAGCCATGGGGGAGGGTAGCAGAGGATAGATGACTCTCTAAACATCATAAAATGAATAGAATCAATCAACTGGCAAAGCTTTCATTTATGACATTTCACTTGTTTAGTTCAGTAGTTTCAATCATGTTGTTGACTCTCTGTGATCCATAGTTTGCCATTTCCTTTTATGGCACATTTTATAGAAGAGGAAACTGAGGCATACAAGGTCAAGTATTTACCCAGAATCACATAGCTAGTGAGCTTCTGGAGCCAGATTTGAACTCAGGAAAATGAGTCACCTTAAATTCAAACCCAACCTTCTATCCACTGCACTATTTACCTGCCATTTCATTAGCAGAATATAAATTCAGGATTAAATTGTTGGTGATCCTGCTCTACACAGCCCCGGTCAGACCCAGTGGAACACAGGGGTCTGTGCGGGGCATGACATTTTAGGAAGGCATTCATTGACAGACTGCAGGAAGGAAGCTTCCTCTGGGATGACAAAGGGGCCTGTGTCTGTGTCATAGGATTGGTTGAAAGAAGTGGGTACGTTCAGCTTGGAGAGGACCAAAATGATACCACCAGGTTAGAATCAACTTACAGTGGGTCCATCTGTGGCTAATCAGAGCAATAGGAGTTCAGAGGGCTCTGCCACAGGTCGGACACAATTAGTCCTTATGAACATTTGGGGTGGATTCTCTAACTTTGCACATCTCACATGTCGTCGGAGCTAATTTAATTCTGCTTTGCTCATAGAGCATGGCACCTTCTCTGATAAGCGTATACCACGCTAAGCGGTCCTGGGCCAGTGTCTCCCATGTGATACAATCAATTCTAAAGTTCTTAGACCTGAAAAAAGAACAGCTCTTGTTGCTAGAGAACTCAACAAGTACCACATCCAAATAGCAGCCCTGAGCGAAACAAGGCTGCCAAATAAAGGCCAGTTTATTGAAGCAGGAGCTAGATATGTGGTTTTTCTGGAGTGGCTGCAGTGAAAGAGAGCTCTGTGAAGCTGCTGTAGGTAAACAAGCTCACGTGCCTTCCAAAAGGAGTGAATGTCAGGCTTGTGACAATGTGATTGCCTCTTGCGGGAAAATGCCATCCCACCATCATCAGTGCCCATGCTCCCACTGTCATCAGTGCCCATGTTCCTGCCTTCACAGTGCCTATGGTCCCACCATCAT
>JAJPUD010004858.1:84529-98254 GCA_023553655.1 Myrmecobius fasciatus
CAGGGCCCATGCTCCCACTGTCAGCAGTGCCCATGTTCCTGCCTTCATAGTGCCTATGGTCCTGCCATCACCAGTGCCCATGCTCCTGTCATCATCAGTGCCCATGGTCCTGCTGTCATCACGGCCCATGGTCCCACCTGTCATCAGTGCCCATGCTCATGCCATCATAGTGCCTATTGATCCTCCCATCATCAGTGCCCATGCTCCCACCATCATCAGTGCCTATGGTCTTGCCATCACCAGTGCCCATGCTCCCACCAACATCTGTGCCTATGCTCCCATCATTACAAACTTTGATGGGGTCAAAGAAAAATTTTATGAAGACCCAGAGACCCTTATCATCAATGTGCCAAAAGAGGATCAATAGTTACTAAGAACCAGGATGATAAAGGAGGATCAGGGTGGGAGGATAATGAGCGGAGACTTCTTGAGGGGAGCAATTATGTCTTAAAGAGTGATAGGATTTTAGAGCTTCCAGACCATCTAGTCCTAGCTCCTTTATTTGACAGGTGAGGAAACAGAGTCTCAGATTGACTGATTTATCAGAACCAATTATTTTCTCAATGAGGAAACCTTCTCTATCAATGCAAATGGACATCTGTTGCATAATTTTATAGTTAGCACAGTATCTGGCAGGTAGTAAGTGCTTAATGAATGTTTATTGAGTGATTGTTTATTGATATGACTTGCATGGGACCTGAGTCCAAGTCTTTCTCACTTCGGCATGTTCTTTGTCTCTATAAAGGTTAAATATTTGCAGAATGATTACAACTTCTTCTTCCTTATTCCTTCTTCCACCCCCACTAAGAGTATTTTTTTTTCTGAAGAAGCCTAGGAGATGCCTCCCTCCCCCCTGGGGTTGAAGCTGTTCCTTTCACCCTCTTCTGTCCTGTTAGGGCATGAACAAATCAGACAAAATGTTTTTATCACAGAGTCCTGCAACAATCCCAGATGTTGTTTAACCAAAACATGGGAAGAGATGAATTAATTGTGAAGGAATTGACTTGGCGAGTGCCAGAGAATATTTGGACTTAGTGGACATGAACAGATGGTAGAATGAAGAGGTGGGGAGGTATGAGGGAGAGGAGGATTTCACCTCTTAGGATGGAGAGAAACAGAATTTGATCTTTGTTAGAGGTGTAGATTTGTGTCATTCTTTAGAATGATATCTTAAGTACTTGATTCGTGGTGTTGAGTTGGGAAGGGGACCCCAAAAGTTTGGGGTCATTGACTGGTGTTGCAAGGTATCTCAAAAGAATTTGCAGACTTGAACCCATTTCCTGGTCAAGGGGCAAAGTTTTATTGTAATTATAACTCCATTACAAGCAGACCAAATTCCAAGTGGATTCTAGCAAAATCCTGAGAGAATCCAGCTTTATCGGCTTTCTATCCTTGACATGCTAATTCTATGGCCCAGAGGTAGGGCCAGGGCCAGGGAGCGTTCTCCGGATTTTGGTTCTCACTGACCAACAGATAAGCTATCTGACAGTCAGCAATGAATTGAGGAGTGGATCCAGAATATGGTTCTTATTGACCAGATTACCAGTCAGCAATGAATTGAGGAGTGGTCTATTCAGAATCAGACAGATGGCTGTTCTTAGATTGAGAGTGTGGGAAGTCTCTGAGGCAGACTCCAAAGCCAGAAGATTAAAGATTACTGACTTATTGTTAGAACAGAAGACTTATTGTTAGAACAGGGGACTTTAAAATCCTATTCCATCAATAGTATGTGCTTTGTAACTACCACTTGCTAAGTGCTTGCAGTTTGGTTGATTGGGACTTCTCTTCCAGAATAGACCTAGAGATTGTAAATTGAGAAAACTTGTAAATTACTCTGGTAAATCATTATTATTATTAATTATAGATGTGAGAAAAATGTCTCCAAAATAAAGAATACAAAGAAGGTTCATAGACAGAGAATTGGAAAGGACTTTGGAGGTCCCTGAATTCAAGCTCTTTATTTTACAAATGAGGAAACTGAGATATAGTGAGGTTAAGTGACTTCCCCAGAGTCACATCATTATGTAGATGTCTGAGTTAGGGATTTCACTCCAAAATCTAGTGCTTTATATACTATTCAACACTACCTCATCAAAGACAAAAATGGAGGTGTGTGAACATACACTAAGACGTTCTAAGAGTTGAAAGAGATGTTTAGAGTCATTTAGGAGAAGGAAGTGAATATTTACTGAAGGAATTGGGGAGGAATAGTCTGGAGGAGAAAAGAATCAAGGAAGTTATCAGATCTGTTCAGGCCTTTGTAGGACTATTGTGTGGGGGAGAGATTGGACTGGTCCAGTTGACTCCACAGAGCCAAGTTAAGAGCCAAGAGTGGGAAAAGAGAAGAATGGGATTTAGGCTTGATGCAAGGTTCTAGTCCCTAAAAATTTACCCAGTCCCAAAGTGGAATGGGTTGCATGGAAAGGTGATGGATTCCTCCTAATAGTAGCAAACATGGAGATTATTTTTCAGATGGGATTGGCTTTGGTGACCATTGAGATTCTTTTTCAATTCTGAAATCTTGTAGTTAGAACCTGGCACTAACACTTACCACTTGTAAGGACAGGTCACTTTCTTCTTCTAAGCCTCAGTTTCCTTTTCTGGAATTGTGTGTGAGAGGAGGTTGGAAAAATGGATTACATCTAAGGACCAGCCCATCCCCGGTTGCTTGGATCCTTATCCATCTTTCTGCATTTAGATCATCAAATATAGCGGAGGATGTGTTTTCAAACAGAGTATTTTCCACCTTCTGTTATCATAACCTAATCCAGTCCCATAAAAGGAGATTTTCCCACATAGCCAAGAATTGTTGGCCATCATAATAATTGTTGCTATCAATCATCACCTTTGGTTCTGTGATTAGCTGAGATGAAACATGACTTATCTGGGATATGAAAGCCTGGCTTTGAGTCTCTCTCTGCTATTTGTGTGATCTTGAGCAAGTTACTTCTCTGACTCTCAACTCCCTCACCTGTAAAAAGGAAGAGTTGGTCTCTATGGCTCACAGGAAATCTTTACCTAAAAACTGTTTTTCCATGTCTGTTTGTAGAGAAGATCTGATGCTTGGTGTCCTGGACTTAGAAATGGAATACTATTATGCTCAGCCCATGTCATACCCTAAGAATTTTCTTTCTGCCTCAAAGAACTAGAAAAATCTCTGGAACCATGATTCAGATATGACATATAATTGAGTCTGAGCTCCATAGCTTTCCATTTCCTTGGTCTCTGTTTTTTTAATTGCTGCATGGGAAATGGAGAATACTAGGAAGCAACCATTTCATTTTCAAGTCTCTGTGATCACCAAAAAAGTTGCTATAACTCTTTTTGTGTCAGCAAAGAATTGGAAAATGAATCATTACTCATCAATTGGGGAATGACTGGATAAATTATGGTAAATGAAAGTAATGGAATATTATTCTATAAAAATGATGGACAAGCTGATTTTTAAAAAGGCTTGGCAAGATTTACACAAATTGATGTTGACTGAAACAAACAGAACCAGGAATACATTGTACACAGTCAAAGCAGGATTGTGTGATGATCAACTATGAAAAGACTTGGTTCTCAGCAGTTCAGTGATCCAAGGAAATCCCAATAAACTTTATGAAAGAAAACACGATCGGGATCCAGAAAGAGAATTATGGAGATTGAATGTAAATCAGAATATGCTATGTTCACTTTTTTCTGTTTTTTTTTCATGTTTTTTTTCCTTTTGTTCTGATTTTTCTCTCCCAACATGATTCATGAAGAAATGTATATTTAAAAAGTTATTATACATGTATAACCCCAAAATCAAAACTATTTTTAAAAACTGCTATATTTTTGTACAAATAGGTTCTCTCCCACCATCCCCACCTTTTTTGGATCTCTTTGGGATACATCTAATAATGCTATTGCTGGTTGGATCAGTTTACAACTCTACCAACAATGCATTAGATATGCCATTTTCCCCACATCCTCTTCAACATTTATTATTTTCTTTTTCTGTCATGTTATCCAATCTGATAGGTATTGTCAACTGATCCAACTATTCTGAACAGCAATTTAAAACTATGTCCAAAGGATTATAAAACTGTGTTTACCCTTTTACCCAACAATACCATTATTATCAAATACTAAATTATTATTGTCAGTTACTACAATGTATCATGTATCACCTAATTATTTCTACTAATATATCATTCGATGTTTAGCCAGTATCAGGTTGTTTTTGATAATTACTGCTTTATAATACATTTTGAGATCTGGTATGACTAGACCACCTTCCTTCACATTTTTTTTTCATTTATTCCCTTGATATTCTCTACCTTTTGTTCTTCCAGATACATTTACTTATTATTTTTTCTAGCCCTACAAACTAAATTTCGGTAATTTGCTTGGTATGGCACTGAATAAATAGATTAGGTACAGTTGTCATTTTTATTATATTGGTGTAGCCTATCTATGAGCAATTAGTAAGGAATATTTTAAATATTAAAATATTAAAAATAAAAAAAATAAATTTAAATAGACTAATGACTGATAATCATTTTGGAAGCAATGTACTTTTATTTCACTGAGAGTTTTCCCCTAATTGTCTAAGGCTTATTCTTCCTGAATTCTTAATTTGAGACACCATCTTCAAATTCTTTCTCTGGAGGTGGGAGAAAGACTGAATATTTGCCTTCCATTTTGAGGATCAAAGTCTTTTCATGTTTTGAGGAAGAACACCTACCAACTAGTTTACTTTTCAAATAGCCCCTGATTATGGCATGGGCATGGATGTAGAGAAAGATTTGTGGCTTCTTTCTCCAAGAAGCCATCCTTATAATCTAGACCTGGATTTTATGTCTATTTCAGTCCTTTTCAGTTGTTTTTTCCCCCAGTTAGCTGTGATTTGGAAAGTAGCGGACAAAAGAATTCTTAATAAAGTGCAGTGGTATTTGCGGTTGAACTAGAAAGAAGGCTTGAAGGAATAAATCCAAGAAGACAATTTCCCATTTTAACCCCAAGTCCCAAAGGGATGATCTTTCTTGGCAAGGGTCCTTCCTAACAGCTTCTCAGGACACACCAGGGATGAGCCTTCTTTCCTTATGCACAAGGCAGGAGGTAGGTGGAGCAGTCATGAGAATACTGGGCTGGGAGGACCAGGGAGACCTGACTTGGAAGATTAAAACAGATTCAACAAAACTGACATTTCTAAGACCTGAAGAGGACATAAAATGATGAGGAATATTCCCCTTATATGCAACTTCTGAACTTTTAATTGAGTTTGAATCCTATTCAAGATAATTATGAGCTCTGTGCCCCAAGCCAGTCACTCATTCTCATCTTCATCATATGGAAAATGAAGATAATAATAGTAACCAAGGTTGTTCTAAGGCTCAAATGAGGTGAGAAACCTAAGTGTTACATAAGGGGAAGAGATTATTCAGCACTCAATACAGAATACAGGTTTGTCAGCTGTACTATTTTATATATCTGTCTCTCTGTCCATATAATATGCTGTTATACATGCTCACATATATCAATACTAATGCTGATAATATAGGAATATACACTAATACATATATGCATATATATGTATAAATATATATATATATATATATATATATAAACATATATATGTATACATACAAACATGTACGTTCCACAATCAGGACCAACACTTTCTTATTTGTCATGAGAATGTTTCTAAAGAGCAAGAGATAACAATGGACTGCCCATGTTCTTTGTTGGTAACCGCACAGTGTCAAAGGAGTGAGAAGATAGTTCTGAACCATCAAATAGGTGCCCTGTGGAAGATTGATGCAAGAATCAGAGAGGCATTTTTTGAATGCCATCTTGGAAGGGAATATTCATATGGATGAGATCACAGATTCACTGAAGCATTAGCCCATTTGTTTCCTAATGAGTGTCCCAGAGTAGACGGCAATAATGGAAGGGGCTCTGTGGGTGTCTGGATAAACTAAAATACTAAGCTTGGGGAAGGAAAGGAAAGGATGGCTTCCATATGGGATCCAATTAACATTTTGTTTCTCCAAATGAAGAATCAGTTGTTCTTGAAATTGGCGAATAGAAGATATGCTGTTGTTCAGTGTCATTTCACAGTGCGGTCCATCTGGTCCAATTGCTCTGTGCCCATGCAAAACATTTGTTCTGATGCTGTGGGTGATGTGTCTGTCAAAGACCAGCTCATAAACCAATCATGAGTTCGTGGAAATTGAACTCAAACTGAAATGGGGCAACTGTACTTATAAACAAAAATAAAATAAGTGGGAGGAATTGGAAAATAATTTGGCACTGGGGCACTTCTGAGAATGATGAACAATGGAACTGCTTTAATGAAAGACTTATCAATCAGTCCTTTAATTGGCCAGAACTGTGGTGGGAGGTAGAAGAAGGATATTTGATTGGGAACTTGGAAGACTGTATTTGATTATAAAATCTAGACTCAACACATTTCAGCTTCCCTTCCCCAATTTTAAAATGGGGATTACCACCCGAACCTGGATCCTTCTTTTAAAAATATAATTTAACATTATAGTCATTTTTGACACATCTACCCCATCCCCACCATTACATCTGACAAAGTATGCATACAACATCCTGCCTCCATATAGCAAACAAAAGGTGGAAGGTACTTGAACTCATCTATTCTCAGATAATTCCAGGTGGTTTGCTGAAAGGAGATGCTCATTCATCCATTCTTCATTTCTGAAATGTCTATGTCTGCTACGCTTAATGGCTTGGGAGATTCAAAGATTGATTAGATTTGGATCCTACAAGCAAGGACTTTATGGGATAATGGGGAGAAGGTAGAAATGCATGGATATGAATAATCCTATGAGTATACAAATTTCTCTTGGGCCTAAGAGAAGGTAGAGATCACTTCCAGGTGAGAGAAATAAAGAAAAGCTTCATGGAACAGGTGACAGTTATGTTGGGAACCCGGAAACTTGGGTAGGACTTTGCCATGTAGCCTACAATTAGGATCATACAATTACACTATTATTGATTTGGACTTTGAAGGGGAAGGGACTTTTGACATCATCTAGCCCAGCCACTTCATTTAATCATTGAGGAAATGATTCTGGAGAGGTTAAGTGACTTTTTCAAAATCACACAGACTATTTCTACTGTCATCATACTTCCTAGGAAGCACTTAGTTGTGTTTGAGGAATGACAAGTAATCCAGTTTAATAGGAACAATGGATAAAGAAAAGTGAGTAGGGAGGAGTGAAAGACAAGGAGAGAAGTAGGTAGGTTGAGCTCAGATTGTGGAGGGCCTCAGATTTTAGGCCAAATTTGAAGTTTCTCCAAGAGGTAATTCTGTATTTTTAAAAACAGAGGTATTCAATATGGGCTGTCCCTTAAATAAAGTGGCAATTTATAAAATGAATTTGAGAAAGGAGAGACTAGTTAGGGAAAGCGTTAGTTATTGAAAGTATCAACTAAGGTCCTGAAATGGGATTGTGAAAATGGAAATGAAAAGGGGGAAGTGGTTATGAAAGAGCATTTTGGAGAGCAATATGGAACTATGTCCAAAGGGCTATCAAACTATGGACATCCTTTGATCCAACAATGTCTCTACTGGGACTGTATCCCAAAGAGATCGTAAAAAAGGAAAAAGGACCCACGTGTTCAAAAATGTTTGTGGCAGCCCTTTTTGTAGTGGCAAGGAATTGGAAAATAAGTGGATGCCCATCAGTTGGGGAATCGTTGAATAAGTTATGATATGTGACTATTATGGAATATTATTGTTCTGGGGAAGATTCTGGGAAGATGGCAGGTAGGTTGGTAAATTTCAAGCTTTCCTGATTTCCCCCACAAATAGAACAAATTTGTGCCTCAAGGAGAACACAGACTGGTGAAAAACCTAGAAGTCTTGGGGCAGAATGGGGATCCTCCTGGTACAACTCCACAAGATCTGAAGAAAGGTCCCAGGTTGGGGATTAACTATCTGAAGTCTAAACACCTCTGGGCTAAAAACTTCATCAGAAACTTCAAATGGTGACCCCTTGGGCTAGGTGAGTGTGGCTGGAGCCTCAGCAGGAACCACAGAGACTTTCACTTCTCAAACCGTTTGTCTGGTGAGGGTTTGAGTCGGGTAAGACAGAGTGAATCTTGACTGATTGGCAACACCAGGTTGGGCTGTGCTGCTGAAAAGTGGCCCTGAGTGAGAAGGAACCAGTACCTGGTGAGTGCAGAAGTAGTGGGACAGGGGCACTGCATGTTCTGGGCACTTGCAGGAGGTGGAGCTCTTGGTTTGATTCCTGAAAATCCTAGTGGAGAGCTGAAGGGAAGCTTGAGGTCCCATTCTCCCAAACAGGGAATACAGGTGCTCACACTATTACCTTTTATTAAAAATAATGAACTGGTAAAGAAGAAAGAACCCATCATTGAAACATATTATGGGAACAGAGAAGACTGGGATTCATCTTCAGAGGAGACACAGTAAAAACAAAACAAAACAAAACAAAACAAAACAAAACAAAAATGCTCCTACCCCCAAAAGTAACATAAAATGACTCCTTGCCCAGAGAGAATTTATAGAAGAATTCAAAAAAGAATTCAAAAATCAATTGAAAGACATTGAGGAAAACTAAAGAAAAAATTAAAACTAACCAAGAAAAACAAGAAGATTATGAAAAAAAAGTTAACCAATTAGAAAAAAAGATAGTCTCAAAGATGAAAATAGCCTTATGAAAATTAGAATCAGACAAGAGGAAAAGCTATGCGAGACCAAGAAATAACAAAACAAATTATACAGAATGAGAAAATAGAACAGAATGTGAAACATCTCATAAAAAATAGATCTGGAGTGCAGATCAAGAAGAGAAAACATAAGAAATAATTGGACTGCCAGAAAGTTGTGACCAAAAAGAGAACCTTGACTCAGTAATGCCGGAGATAATACTAGAAAATTGTCCTGGAGTGACAGAACATGAGGGGAAAATAGAAATAGAAAAAAAAATCCACTGATCACCTCCTCAAAGAGATCCTTTGTGGAAAACACATGGGAAATTATTGCTAAATTTTGAAACTCCTAGACCAAAGAGAAAAGTTTGCAAGAAATAAGAAAAAAAAAACAATTCAGATTTGCTGGAGCTACAATTTGTACATTGTACAATTGTATAATTACAATGTAATTGTATAGGTTCATATATATATGTGTAAATATATATGTATTATAATATAAATATATGGGTTCATATATATACATACATATGTGTATGTATATATATATACACACATATATATATATATATATATATAATGAAAGATATAGCACCCTCCAAAATCTATAAAGAAATAAGGGGGAAGAGATAGGTGAATGGGGAAGCAAAGGGAGAGGAAAGAAGACAAGGGAGGGATCCCTGGGTCGGGGGAGGTTAAGTAATGGTAAATCAAGTTATGGAGTATAATTGAATAAAAGAATCAGCAGGGAGAGGAAAGATGTGTATATATGAAGTGTGTGTATGTGTTTTATGAGTGTGTGTATGTATTTATATTATACATAAATATGTCTTTTCTTAACTGTAACTTGCTTGGGGGTGGTGAAAGGGATATAAAGAAGATATGTGTGTATATGTGTTTCTGCATGTATGTATATGTATATATCTACATATGTATATATATAAATATATCCTTCCTTAACTACAGCCTGCTTGGGGGTGGGTGGGGATGAAAGAGGAAAAAAGAATAAAATAAAAATGGTGTGCAACAGAGAACAAAAGAACTATTTACAAGGAAGTAAAGAAAAGAGGGATACTCATGAATATAATTTCTTCTACATATATATATTTAAAATTGGTATTTATTATTATATATTTTGAATTCTCCTTAATGTTCTACTGGGCATATGATAATGTTCTCTTTCCTTTTGTTTTGTATTGCTTTTCTGTTTTTTCTTTTTCTTTTGTTTTTTGGATGAGGCAATTGGGCTTAAGTGACTTGCCCAGAGTTACATAGCTAAGAAGTGTTAAATGTTTGAGGCCAGATTTGAACTCAGGACCTCCTGATTTCAGGGCTGGTGCCCTAACCACTGCATCACCTAGCTACTCCGTTTTTCATCTTTCTTATTCTGTTTCTTCAAATAAAAACAAATGAATTCCTTAGGTTTATGATAAAAAAATTAAAAGAGAGAATAAAAAGGAATATTATTGTCCTATAAAAATGATGAGGGGATTGATTTCAGAAAAGCCTGGGAAAGACTTAACATGAACTGATGCTGAGTGAAGTGAGCAGATCCAGGAGAACATTGTATACAGTAACAATAAGATTATGTGATGATCAACTGATTCAAGGCAATCCCAACAAATTTGTGATGGAGAGAGCCATCTGCAGCCAGAGAAAGGACTATGGGGATTGAATGTACATCAAAGCATAGTATTTTCACCTTTTGTTGTTATTTTTGTTGTTTGCTTGGTTTTTTCCTTCGTGTTTTCCCCCCTTTTGATCTGATTTTTCTTGTGCACCATGACTAATATAGAAATATGTTAGGAGGAATTGTACATGGTTAATTTATATCAGATTGCTTGCTGTCTTAGGGAAGGAGAAAAGGGAGGGAGAGAGAAAAATTTGAAATACAAGTTTTTGCAAATCCAAATGTTGAACACTACCTTTGAATATATTTGGAAAAATAAAATACTATTTAAAAAAGAAAGAAAAGGTAAGATCTAAACCTCAAAGAAGGCATGGCACCAAAAGTTGTCCTGCAACAGAAAGAGGAGCTAGACTTCTTCTACTCAATTTTGATGGTCTGAACTGGTACTCTACCCTCAAAGTCTCTATAGTGGGTCTTTCTTTCTTTCTCTGGATTCTCTCATTTAGTGACCATTGTTGTTGTTCATCCTTTGTTCATGAAGAGGACCAATGACATCATGAGGATGGTGGCTTGACTTGCTTCTGAACAGGGTTTAAGTGAGACCCTCAACAATTCCAATGCAAATGACCCAATCGATCTTTATCCAGTCCCTGTCTTTCTCCTGAGCTCTAGGATCACAGCACCAACTGTCTCTTGGACATTAAAAACTGGATGTCTCAGGCATCTCAAATTCTGCTTATGCAAAGTAAACCTTATTATCTTTTGACTCCAAATTGGATTGTCTCATCAAGGGCAAGAAGAGGAATAAAGAAAGAATCTTAAGGAAGGACTTCTTTTTTTAAAAGTGGGAAGTAGAACTTCCAGCAAAGGAGAAGAAGGGATAACAAAGGAAGAGGAGGAAAAGCAAATGGGCAGAATATCATGGGAGCCAGGTGAGAAGGGAGCTGAGAGGAAGAGGATGTGGTCAATAATTATAAATGCTGAAAAGTTCAGAGGTCAGAATGGAGACAAAGCCACTGAATAAGGTGTTCAGTGATGATCCATTCATCAAAGTGGGTGAGGGGTAAAAATGAAATAGCATAAAGCCCAATTGAGCATAAGAACTGTGAGGGCAGGAACTGTTTTTTCTATACCTATGGCCTGGTTCAATTGGAGGTGCTTGATTTATTTTTGTTAGATTGGATTGAATTGAGTAAGTTAGTGAGTGGGAGGTCAGGAAATAAAGGAAAATACAGACTGTTCTTTTGGGAAATTTGGAAAGTGAAAAGAAAGGGAGAAATGAGGTTTCAAGAAACTGTCAGGGTTGAGGGATGTTTTGATTTTCTTGTTTTGCTTTGTTTTTTTTTTTGGATGGGAAACCACAGTTGTTGGCAAAGGGGGAAAGGTCAATAGTGAAGAGACTGAGGTTGTAAGAAAAGGTATAAATTGGTCAAAGAAGGCCCTGGTAATGGCTTTAAATACTGGGTGCTCAAGGTCACAAGTGGAGTTATTAAACTTGAAAAGAAGAATGGGTTGGTCTTCCTCTGAAACAGAGGGAAAACAGGAGAAGTTGGTTTAATATATAAATAATGTTGAAAGGAAGAGAAGGAAATGTGAGGGATTTCCCACTGGTTGGTCTCAGTCTTGTACAATGAGCAGGCCAGGTCATCATCTTCTGAAAATAAGAAGAAAACAGAGGAGTTGGGAGCTCAGGACAGAGAGGTGACTAGGGATAATCCTAATTTGTATTTCTATGGCTCTTTAAGATCTACAAAGCAATTTCCTTCCATCAACTCACTGTACAACGACTGTTATGATGCTCATTTTACAGAAGAGGAAAACAGGTTCAGAAAGGTCATATGACTCATCCAGAGTCACACATCAAGAAAGGGTCAAAAATAAGGTAGGAACCCAGATTTATCTTTTTTCTTTAAACTTTTAGGCCAGCAGCTCAGTCACTCCACTCCCTCTCTCTGAGATGAGAGTTTTGTGTGCCATTGATGTGAGTCAGATGCCTTTGTGGTTGGATGAATTGGCAAAGTGCCATGATTTTCCTCAGCTGTGGTCTGAGGGAGGCGAGGAGCCAGTGGATAGTGGAGGGTACCCAGGTGTGAGTAATTACCACAAACTGACCCTTCACTTATGCATGGTTGGTGGGAACTGTCTGTTGTTGTAGAGAGAAAATATTTTCCTAGGGGAAATATGGATTTTAGAAAGGGCTATACTGTTCCCAGCTGTGGCGGGAATTGGGGGGCAGATGGGAGGAGTGAGGTGAGGATGGTGGGGGAAAAAGGGAGGGAGAAAGACAGATACCAAAGAGACACGATGTTATGATCCAGTGGATCTGAGGGATGGTCTGAGAGATGTAAGGAGCCAGGTGAAGCTGGGTTTCTCAGGAGCTTTCACAGAGTTCAAAAGATCCTGAGAGATCCCAGGACCCTAGATTCAGACTGGAAAGATCCTTTGAAATCATCTTGTCCAACATTGTCATTTTACAAAGAAGGAAACTGAGGCTCAGACAAAGTGAGTTGACCAAGGTCATGAAAATGGTATGAGAAGGTCAGTATTTGAATTTTGGTACTATAATATCAAAGACAGGATTTTCTGCCCTGCATTGAACTACCTCAGAAGCAAGTCCAAGACCACTCAGTTACTGAGAATGCTAAGCATTCACACCAGGGCTCTTGTCTCTCAATGTTTGTCCATTCCCATTTGATTCCCCAAGCCCCGAGCCCTAGAGTTATGGCCTAGGAGTACTGAACAACTTGGACCATTTGGGTTTCTGTTTACTGGAGCTTTTTTTCTGAGGCAATTGGGGTTAAGTGACTTGCTCAGGGTCACACAGACAGGAAGCATTAAGTATCTGAGGTTAGATTTGAACTCAGGTCCTCCTGACTTCAGGGCTGGTGCTCTATCCACCACACCAATTAGCTGCTCTAACTGGAGCTTTCTTTGCTGCCTAGTATGTCATTCACCAGAAGTAATCTGCAGGCCCTCCAGTTCAATTAAAACCTCTTTATCCCAGCAGTGATCTATACCACATTGACCCACCCTCCCCATTGAGTACACAGACATCCCTTCAATCATGCTGGCCATCACTCCCGGCCCATTTGGCTCACACCTTCTCCTCATTTGTGCCTACAAATGGCAGCTACGTGGCACAGTGCTGAGCCTGGAATTAGAAAGGCTTGAGTTCAAATCTGCATTCACACTTACTAGTTCTGGGATTCTGAGCAAGTCATTTAATTTATTTGCCTCAGTTTTCTCAAATCTGAAATGATTATACTAGCATTTATTTTGCAGATTGCTGTGAGGATCAAATTAAATAATTTTATAAAGCTCTTAGCACAGTTACTGGCACATGGAAGGTACCTAATAAATGTTTATTTCCCTTCCTTCCTTCCTTCCTTCCTTCCTTCCTTCCTTCCTTCCTTCCT
>JAJPUD010004858.1:108623-123523 GCA_023553655.1 Myrmecobius fasciatus
ATACCATAATTTATTCAGCCACTCTCCAATTGATGGGCATCCCTTCAGTTTCCAGTTTCTAGCCACTACAAAAAGGGCTGCCACAAACATTCTTGCACATGTGGGTCCCTTTCCCTCCTTTAAAATCTCTTTGGGATATACGCCCAGTAGAAACACTGCTGGGTCAAAGGGTATGCACAGTTTGACAACTTTTTGAGTGTAGCTCCACATTGCTCTCCAGAATGGTTGGATCCGTTCACAGTTCCACCAACAATGTATTAGTGTCCCAGCTTTCCCACATTCCCTCCAGCATTCATCGTTATCTTTTCCTGTCATTTTAGCCAATCTGACAGGTGTGTAGTGGTATCTCAGAGTTGTCTTAATTTGCATTTCTCTGATCAATAGTGATTTGGAGCAACTTTTCATATGACTAGAAATAGTTTTAATTTCATCATCTGAAAATTGTCTGTTCATATCCCTTGACCACTTTCTATTAAAGAGTGGCTTGAATTCTTATATATATGAGACAATTCTCCATATATTTTAGAAATGAGGCCTTTATCAGAACCATTAAATGTAAAGATGATTTCCCAATTTGATGTCCCTCCTAATCTTGTCTGCATTAGTTTTATTTCTACAGAAACTTTTTAACTTAATATAATCAAAATTATCTATCTGGTGTTCAATTAGGAGTTCCAGATCTTCTTTGGACATAAATTTATTCCATCTCCACAGGTCTGAGAGGTAAACTATATTACATTCCTCTAATTTGCTTACGAAATCACTCTTTATATCCAGATCATGAACCCATTTAGATTTTATCTTGGTATGTGGTGTTAGGTGTGGGTCAAGCCCTAATTTCTTCCACACTAGTTTCCAATTTTCCCAGCAGTTTTTGCTGAATAGTGAGTACTTATCCCATGTATAATCCTTTTAAATAAATTTCCATGTTTGTTATTTTTGTGCAAGAAAAATTAGACCCCCAAAGAGATTTTAAAGGAGGGAAAGGGACCCACATGTGCAAAAATGTTTGTGGCAGCCCTTTTTGTAGTGGCAAGAAACTGGAAATTGAAAAGATGCCCATCAATTGGAGAATGGCTGAATAAATTATGGTATACGAATGTTATGGAATATTATTGTTCTGTAAGAAATGACCAACAGGAGGATTTCAGAGAGGATTGGAGAGACTTGCATGAACTGATGCTGAGTGAAATCAGCAGAACCAGGAGAACATTATACACAGCAACAAGACTATACGATGATCAATTTTGATGGACATGGTTCTCTTCAACAATGATGTGATTCAAACCAGTTGTGCTGCGATGAAGATAGTCATATACATGCAGAGAGAGGCCTGTGGGAACTGAGAGTGAACCACAACACAGCATTTTAACGCTTTCTGTGAATATTTCCATGCATTTTGTTTTCCTTCTTAGGTTGTTTTTTTCTTCTTCTCTTTCTAGATCTGATGTTTCTTGTGCAGTAAGATAACTGTATAGATATGTATACATGTATTGTATTTGTCATATAATTTATCCTATTTATCATGTATTAGATTACCTGACATCTAGGGGTGGGGGGTGGGGGGAAGGAAAGGAAAAGTTTGGGAAAAAAAGTTTTTTTGCAAAGGTCAATGTTGAAAGGTCACTCATATGTTTTGTAAATAAAAAGCTTTATAAAAAAAAAAGAAAAGAAAAATTGGACCAAAAAGGGGAAAAACATAAGAAAAAGCAAGTAATCAAACAAAAAAGATGGGAATATTGTGCTTCGATCCACATTCAGGCTCCATCGTTCTCTCTCTCGATGTGGATGGAATTTTCTATCCCCAAATCTATTGGAATCATCTTGAATCACTGCATTGTTGAGAAGAGCTCAGTCTATTGTAGTTGATAATCACAAAATCTTGCTGTTCTCCTGATTCTGCTCACTTCACCCAGCATAGGTTCATGTGAATCTTTTCAGGCTTTTCTGAAAGCAGCCTGTTCATCATGTCTTATAGAACAATAATATTCCATTGCATTCATATATCATAATTTGTTTAGCCATTTGCCAGTTGATGGGCATCCACTCAATTTTCAATTCCTTGCCACTACAAAAAGAGCTGCTACATACTTTTTATCGTAATAAGTTTATTTATTTTTAATACACATTGTTTTTACAAATCATTTTGGGAGAGAAAAATCAGAGCAAAAGGAAAAAGCCTTGGGGGAGATTAAAAAAACAGAAAAAAGAAGTGAACATATCATGTGTTGATTTACATTTAGTCTCCTTCATTTTAGTTCTTTGGATGTAGATGGCATTTTCTGCCCAAAGTCTATTGGGATTGCTTTGGATCACCGAACCTTTGAGAAGAACCAAGTATTTCATAGCTGATCATCGCACAGTCTTGCTGTTGTGTACAATGTTTTCCTCGTTCTGCTTGTTTCACTCAGCATCACTTCATGTGAATCTTCTCAGGCCTTTCGATAGTCAGCTAGTTCCCCATTTTTTTTATAGAACAATAATCCTTAGCTTCTAATTCATTCATTCCCAGACTATAATCTTGCTCCTGATCTTTGACCTCTGGAATTGTGAAGAAGGTTGTGGAACTCAGTTCTTCTTGACTTCAAGGTCATCATCTCTCTACCCACCACTCTATACTGCCTTTCAGGTAGTATTCTATGGTTTACAAAATGTCATCCTCTTAACAATCCTATGGGACAGGCCAAAAATGGACCTAGCAGTGGTCAGATTATCCAAATATTCTACCTCCCATTTCTTGGCTTTACCCGGACCCCTCACTATCCTGGACTTCTAATTTTCCCTTTAAATCTCAATACAGGTACCAGATCCTATAGAACTCTCTTGATTTCCCCAATTATTAGAACTGTCACCCCAAGTTATTTTGTTTGGATGGATTTGTATTTCACACATGCCATTTTTCCCAAAAGAAGATCATCTTCTGGGCAGGGACTAAATCATTTGTTGGCAACTTCAGCTTCCAGCATAGTTCCTGCCACACAAGGTGTTTAATAAATGCTTTATGAATGAATGTCTACCTACAATGTGCACATTTACAACATGATGATGTAGGACACAGATACAGGTGTGAGCCCTGGGCAGGAGACCCTTGGCCTTTGACTTATACCATGGTGTGGCCAATAACTGTGAAGGTGGAAGTCCAGGCTTTGCCCTTCGTTGACCCATCTGCCTTAGTAACATTTTGTCTTGGGATGTTTCGAGCATTAATGGGCCAGACGCCTGCCTCCCTTGCTGGTCTCTTGTTGGAGGGTGCTGTGAATCTGTACAATTTGGAGGCACCCTTTATATCAGGGACAAGGAAGAGGGCCGCAGACTCTACCTCCTGATTCCCAGAGGATTTCATTAGAACTTAAGTGCTATCCTACCTTCCAGCCTTACATGAATGAGAATTCATCAGAAATATTCCTCTAACTTAAGCTGCACTGTGGTCCAACGTGCTGGAAGAGACATGGGACCAAGTTTATTAACTGGATCACCCAATTTTCTCTACCAGCCATCTGCTCTGAGGCCTAGAGAGTCCACAGATTTGGGGGCAGACAGCCATGTTCTGCCACTAAAAGTCTGTTACGTTTCTTGGTGGGAAGGAATGAGGGACATCTCTCTTGAGTTCAATTGTCCTACTTGTTTCCTTCCACTGGGAAATGAAAGGGACTTTCACTTCCCGGTGGAAGTGTCACCCTGATTTATTAAAAGTCAGTCTCCTTCCCACCTCAGGAAGGACTACCAGTCTGTCTGCCAGGCAGAATTTCACTAAATTAACACAGAATTCTGCTTGAGGGAGAGTGAAATATTTAATGGGGATGAACAAGCACATGTACTCTCAGGGGAAGTTCCCAGCTGGTACAAACATCCAAACACAACAAATGACTCTTGGACCATGAAAACAGGGCTCTTAACAGTTACCCTAAAGAGATAAAACATAACAATATTTCTGACAGCAATGGATTCCCCCCCCCCCCCAGGCTGGGGTTGTCCAGCCTTGACAAGAGGCCACATGGACTTCCTAATTCCTATGCTGGAGGAGTGGGGAGTAAGAGAAAAAGCAGAGGGGAGAGATGAAGAGAGAAAGGAATAGGAGGGGGCAGGGAGAATGGTGTGGAAGCTAGAGAATGAGAAAGAGGGGGAACAGAGGAAGAGGATGAGGGAAGAAGAGTCAAAGGGAGAAAAGAGAGATTGGAGAAAGAGACACAGGGAAATGTAGAATAAAAGAGTCAAAGAGAGGAAAGAAGGGGGAAGAATAGAAGTAGAAGGGGAGAGAGTGAAAGGAAGAGGAAGAAGATTAGAAAAGAGGAAGAGGGAGATAGGGAGGAAAAGAGAAGGGGGAGGAGGGATAGAGGAGAAGGAAAGGGGGTTGAAAGGAAAGAAGGGAGAGAAAGCAATGGAGAAGAAAGGAAGAGAGAAGGGTAATAGGGAGCAAAAGAATGAAAGAAAAAAAGGAAGAGGAAGAGAGAGGATAAAAAGGAAGATTATAGAATGAGAAGCCTTAGGTGAGGAGAGAGGAAAGAGATGCATCCTGGAAGAGGGAGAAAGAGAAAGGAGAACATGAATACTGCTGATTCCTCCTTTGTACACAAGAATCAAGAAAAAGGCCATCATTTCTGCTCCTTGGTCTACTAGAAAATAGGAGAAGGACGAAAAAAACCAAAAAACTCTCATTCTCCTGCCTACCTGGGAGAGAAATTGAAGTACCCAGAGTGAGGCTCCTCAGCTCCATTGGAAAGAAAGGGAACAGAAAGAAAAACACGATAAAATGAAAAGTCAGCATCATTCCCATCATCCTAGACTTGGTCCTACCTCATTTTGTACTCATTCACTTTTTTTTAATGGAATAGCATAGTAGGGAAAGTATCAATAAAACACTCCCTTCCCACATAAACAAAACAGCCATTTTCTTCACCCCCTCTAGATTCTCCAGATGTTGCCACTTGTCCCATTTGATCTCTCACCCAGAAGCCCTCTCTGCCCCAGAAGCCGATCCTCTCCTCTTTTATGAAGAATCTTTTTTTAATGTGTCTTTATCCATTAGACTAAAGGTTCTTTGAGGGCAGGGACAGTGGTATTTCTACTTAGTCCAGTGCCTGGCTCTCAGTAAGTGCTTACTAAATGCTTATTACTCAATCCATTGTCATTGAGAAGTCTCCAGGACTTGGATAGCTTCCTCCTAACCATGTTCTTCATGGCTCTTGATTCCGTAAACTTGTGTATCTGTGCCTTCCTCTCCTAAATGTCTGCTTTCACTTCTCTCCCTGAGCCAGGATGCTCTATCTCCTTCTAGGATCTCTCTTTATACCAAGGAGTTTATGGGGGAGCATTTGTTTCTTCTTTATATGGAATAAGTTGGAGCCCCCACCAGCTGTGTTCCCTCCAGTTGTTAGGTGCTACTTTCTAGCATCCCTGTTCCATTTATCCACTTCATGGCTTTTACAAGGAGATAGTTATTTTAGAGATACAGCAAGAACAGTTTCCAGCAATGTCTTGGAGCCAAGCTCTTCCCTACATTATCTCAGCTTCTGAGGACAGCAGGCTCAAACAAATTCACTTTTTACTTAGTTTCAGGCTCACCAAGTTTGCATCCAACAGCTTCGTGAGTCCTTGTCTCAACTACTGACCAGCCTGAGTCAGGAAAGTGACTCCTGAATTCCACTCCTGAAGGCAACCCATGGAATTCTGGATTCTGAAGTGCCCCCTGGGCTTTTCAAACTCACAAAGTCACTTTCTTCACTAGTTCCTGGCAGTGAAAGAATCATTGGGATCTCCTAAGGCTGAGGGGATGTAGCTAAAGGTGACAGACCTTTTTGAATGTGCCCAAAATCAATCAAAGACTCTTCACTTCCCAAGTGGTCCAGCTGTCTGAATCCTTTTCCAAAATGCCCACCCCCTCCATTTTCTCTTCAAGGCTTTCATATTGTAGCTCAACTTGAAGCAGGAAGTAGGGTCCACAGCATCTCTGTGTGGAATGCTTCCTTTAGCAACTTTTTGTGCATGGACCTGAACCCTACTGAATCCAAATTAGACTCTTAAATCCCTAAAACATTTCAAAAAGGATGAAAGAGGTTGCAGTCAAGCATTGAGCACAGTATCTGGCACATAGTAGGCATTTAATAAATATCTATTGATTATCAACTGAGACCAGTGCCCAGAGCTGGAGGGAAAATTTTTCCTCCATGCAATCTCTTCCTTTCCCTTCTTCCCCAAGAAGGGCATGGGGACTTTGCCCCAAACTTTGCTAAAATCTGCCTAAACTATATTTATACTGTTCTCTTCAATTACTTTAAAAAAGTAATCCTGTTTTTTAAAAAGCAAATAATATTGGATTGACATACCCTATTTTTTTTTTTTTGCTTTTTGCTGAGGCAATTGGGGTTAAGTGACTTGCCCAGGGTCACACAGCTAGGAAGTGTCTGAGACCAGATTTGAACTCAGGTCTTCCTGACTTCAGGGCTGGTGCTCTAACCACTGTGCAACCTAGCTGCCCCGACATACCTATTTTTAAAAAATTAATGGGTACTTATTTTCTCCCCTTCCTACCTATGTAAAAAGATAAATAAATGTTTTGTATTACAAAGAAGAAAAATCCCCAAATTCTGAGATAAGAAAGCAGAAAGAGGGAAATCAGGGTTTCCATTGCTCTCAAAACCTTTTCTACCATAACCATTCTGGCACCTCCCACCCAAAAACAGTTTCAATGAAATTAAATTGTGGAGATGAGTATGGATGCTGAACCACTAGGTGGAGTGGCTTTCTGCCATTTACATGCAGCCCTTTCTCTTTCTTCTTTCCTTTTCCTCCAGCTCTTGTCAGGTCTAGATTTCTAATTGATAAAGAGTTCGCCATATACTGCTGGTCCCACACCTACCTTGTTGAGCTTTGACCTTCTACCTAATATGCTGCCAAATACATCTCCCCAGCTACTTCCAAGTTCCATCTATCCTATCACTTGTTCTAGGAATAGTAGTAGCAGTAATAATAGTTTTTGTAATAGTTGTAAGCACTGTGATGGTAATAATCATAGTAGTAATAGTTATAGTAATAATTGTATTAAGAATCATAGCAATGGTTGTAATAGTAATAGTAACAGTGATAGTAGGAATCATAGCAGTAATGGTATAAGAGAAGTAATAGTAATAATAGTAGTGATAACAGTATAGCAATAGCAGTTATGGTCACTGTTAGTGATGATAGTAATAATTCTAGTACTACTCATACTAGTAGTAATGACAGTACTATTAGTAGTAATTAACAGTAAGAGTCTTAATAATAGTAGTAATAGTAATAATTGTAATAGTAGTGGTAATAGTGATTAGTAGGAATCATAGTAGTAGTGGTAGTGGTTGTTAGAGTAATAATAGTATTAATAATAGTAATGATAATAATAGCAATAGTAATAGTAGTGATAGTCCTAGTACTACTCATACTAGTAGTAATGACAGTACTACTAGTAGTAATTAACAGTAAGAGTCTTAATAATAGTAGTAATAATAATAATTACAATAGTAGTGGTAATAACAGTGATTAGTAGGAATCATAGCATTAATAGTAGTGGTTGTTAGAGTAATAATAGTATTAATAATAGTAATGATAATAATAGCAATAGTAATAGTAGTGATAGTCCTAGTACTACTCATAATAGTAGTTATGACATTAGTAGTAATAATAGCTGTAGTAATTAATGACAAGATTCTTAATAATAGTAGTTGCTGCCGGCATTGATATGGCATTTCAAGATTAGCAAAGTATTTTATTTGTGTTTTCACCACAACCCTGGGAAGTGGTGTTTGATTAATTATCCTAATTATTCAGAGAAGGAAATTATGGTTCAAGCTTATGTAATTAGCCCATGATCACATAGAGATTAAAAGTGTAAGGTAGGATTTGAACTTTGGTCTTTATGATTCCAAGTTCAGTGCTCCTATGCACTGTACCACTAAACAGGCCTTCATAGAAATCAACTCAATACTAGCATTACTGGAAGCTGTGTGAGCAAGTCACTTCATCCTGTTTGCCTCAGTTTCCTCACATGTAACATTAGCTGGTGAAGGAAATGGCAAACCACTCTAGTATTTCTGCCAAGAAAACCCCAAATAAGGACATGAAGAATTGAACATGGCTGAATGAGAACCATTACTAAAAAAATCAATTTCCCTATGACAGAATAAATTCATCTTCCTGAAGACTATCTCTCCAAGTAAAGCATAAACTGCTTGAGAACAAGGACTAATTCACTTTTGTATTGACTCCCCAGTACCTAAGTACACAATGCCTGACACAGGATAGGCTTCTCCCTTACTCTTTCATATATCATATTTGACCAGGAGCATGTGCAATGGAAACACCCTAGCAGCCTCTAGTCACAGTAGCAACAGGACCCTAGTTTCTTGACCTTGGGCAATAGTATTATCAGAGTTCTAAAAAAAGGATACACTGACAATCTCTTCCAGAATCATAGAGCCTCAATGTCCAGAAAGACCATAGGGACTACTCAAGCCAATTTGCTCCTGAAAAAGAACTGTCTGTCTCTCTCTTTCTTCTTCCTTCACAATCCCTTTCTCTCTCTCCTTTCTCCTTTCTCCTTCTCTCATCTTCCCACAAGTAGCATCTGCTTGAGCAGCTCCAAGGAGGAGCCCAAAGCCCCAAGGGATTGTCCACTTTTGGATCATTACAATTATTGAGAAGTTTTCTTAATGGTGGCTCTAACCCTCCATCTTACCAGTCTCTCCTTTCACTCCGAGTTCTTTTCTCAAGCAAGAGCATCCTGCTGCTTCTCCCAGATGGCCACCCTGCAGCAGCCCCACTCCTAAGCTTTCTTTTTTCAAGATTAAACATCCCTAATTCCCTTCAACTTATCTTGACGTGACAGACTCAAGGTTATTCCCCTTCCAAAATTGTCTTTCTTTGGACCTTTTCCAACTTATCAGTTATTTTTCAAATGTGGTGACCAAGACTGAAAACAATACCACAAACAGGAACTGTCCTGAGCAGAGCAAAGGGAGATTCTCACCCCTTCATCCCTGGGCAGTGTACCTCTCCAGCATCAGTTCAACTCTGGCCTTAGATACTTAGTAGCTTTATGATTACGGACAATTCATTTAATCTCTGTCTGGCCAAGTTTTCTCAAATTGAAGATGGGGATAATATTAATATCTATCTGGCAGAGTCATTGCAAGGTTCAAATAGTATAATATTTGTAACGCATTTATACAGTATCTGGCACATATTAAGTGCTATATCAATATCAGTGATTATCATCATCATCATCATCATCATCATCATCATCATCATTATCTAGAACTAATTCAACCAGCTTCCAATGGTCTATGCCATTTTATCCTTTTATCTCTTTCCCAAGAATGGTATGGAAGACTTTATCAAAAACCTTGATAAAATGTATCTAAACTATATGTATAGTATTCCCTTTACCCACTTAAAAAAAGTAATTCTGTCAGAAAAAAATTAATATTGACTTGACATGCCCTATTTTAAAAAATTAAATTAATACATATTGATTTTCTCTCCATCCCTGCTTTCCTCCTCAGTATAAAAGGAAAAATAAAACCTTGTAAACAATCAAAGAGGACAGATTCTCATATTGGCTTTGCCTCAAATGGCTGCATCTCATTCTGCATCTTAAATGCATTTTCTCTGTGTTTCTCAGGAGGCAGAGGCTACTATATTTCATTACTGGGCTTCTGAAGCCAAGTTCATAACCATGTCTTGGTGAATCCATGCAGGAAGTGTAGACCACTGTAAAACATGCCAGCCTGAGTCAGTAGACTCGAATTCAAATCCTGATACTGCTACTTGCTACCTGTGTGACTTTTGATAAGACTTTTTCCTCCTCTGGCTTTCAGCTTCTCATCTGTACAAGACAGGGATTAGACTCAGTTCCCTGCTAGTTCCCTTTCTGGTTCTACGCCTCTGATCCCCAGTGTACGGTCACATAACCTTTACTTGAGGGCAGAGACTCATGAGAAATTACCCTAAAGCTGGTGCTGCTGAGTCATTAGTTAGAATGGCTATGTTCTCCCTTTGGTTAGAAAATCTCGCCTTGTGTTCAAGCTTTCTCCCGTGCCAGGCATCTCAGAGCCGGTTGCCAAGGTTGCATTGTTCCCTGTTTATGGTTGCTAAGCAACCATCACTTGGGGCTAAGAACCTCTGGTAACCTCATCCATCACTCAGGGCTCAGATGAACGTTCAGTCCAGTCTTACAAATTCATACAAGGGATGATTAAAGAAAATGTTGCCTTACCCCATACAGCACTGCAACAAAAAAGGGAGAGGAAACCTTTCAATCCTCCCCTAACCCGAGGGGGAGAATCCCACAATTTCTTTGTGATAAACACTGTCCTGCCGCATTGGCTCAAATAAAAGCTATTTAACAATAATGAGAAAAACAGTATAGCCCTGAGTGATTCAGAACTGGCTTCATTATCAGGAAATCCAAGTTCTGGATATTTTTTCCCCCAAGTCAATTAAAATTTCTTGTTCATTCGTTCTTTAGGATCCTCCTGTGTATGGCTATCGAGGCAGCTCTTTTTTTCTCTAGCAATTCAAGTGAGAAAATGTAGCCAAAAATCAATGCTAATGATATTTGTTTGAAGAATAAGTAAACTGAAAGAAGGCTCCTCATTAATACCAGAGCTCACGTGCAAGAAGATGCTCCAGTATCTGCTCCAGATGCAATACACATTATTTTATTCAAAAGGAAATGCTCGAGAGGATTTTAGAAAGAAAATATTTTTTCTTTCAAATCAACGAACATTTATTAATTATTTTTGTTTTTAGCAGTGTGTTGGAGAAGATGCAGGTTTAGAAACATAGAACCTACAATTATCTAGCTTGGAGTCAAGCAAAACTAGGTTGTTCTTTCTCAGTCTCTTTTGCTGGATTATCATCCATATTATGCCCCTTAACTTGTGGGTGTACTAAAAGGCTCTGTCATGTTCTCTTTCTCTTCCCTCTCCTCCCCTCCCCTCCTCTGTAATTCTCCCTGTTTCCCTCCTCTTCCTCCCCTCTCCACTTTCCTCTCTCTCCTCTTCTTCTTTCCTCCTCCCTTGTTCCTCTCCTTCTTCTTCTGCCCTCTCTCCTCTTTTCTTCCTCTCTCCTCCTAATCAGCACTACTGATTTATCTTTTGGATAGTTTTAAGGGAAAAGTCTAAAGGTAGCCCAATTTCAACATATCCAAACAGAACTCATTGTTTTTTCCTTGTAAGCTGTCCTTCTTCCAGTCTTCTTTATTTAAGACAAGGGCATCATGCCAGCCAGATTTTCAACCTTGAACTCATCCTTTGTTCTTCAGTGTAACTCCCTCTTCCCCCTCAGTCAGTTGTCAAACCTTGTCATTTTTACTTCATTACAGTCTTTTGCATCCATCCCCTTATCTGCACCCACATAACCCCCAACTAGTTCAGGACCTCTTCACTTTTCACTAGACAACTACAAGAGCCTCATAATTGATGTCCCTGCCTTAAAGTCTTCACCTCTCCAGTTCATCCTCACATGACTGCTAAGATGATTTTCCTAAAATGAATTCCAGACACTGTTACTTCTCTACTTAATAAACTCCAAGTGTTCCCTCTTATCTCTAGGATCAAAATTAATCCTTCACAACCCAATCCCTACTCACTCTTCTAGCCTTATTGTTCATTACTCTCCTTCACACACCCCCTGATCCAATCAGATGGGGCTCCTGTGTACGGTTGGTCATATATTATAATTCATTTCCCATCTTTTTGCCTTTGTGGTCTCCTTTTCCTGGAACGTATTTTCTTCTCATCTCTGCTGCCATCATACTAATATGCAGCTGGAAGGGTTTTTTAAGCTTCATTTAGAATGTAAAGCATGAGTTGAACCTTGAGGGAAACGAGGGATTCTAAGATGCAGAGATGAGGAGATAGAACATTGCTGGCATGCCAATAAGAAATGAACTTTGGGATGGAAATGGAACAGAATCCACTGTGCTTGACTATGGTTACATGAGAGGATACGATAAACATTTATGAAGCACCTACTATGTGCTAGACACTGTACCAAGTGTGGGGGTTACAAAGAAGAAGAAGAAAGGGCAGTCCCTGCCCTCAAGGAGCTTACAACCAAGAGGGAAAGACAATAGACAAAGGGAGCAGAAAAGGAGAGGGTGTGGGGAAGATGATGATGGAATCGATGCAACTAGCGACAAATCAAGAGATAGCTGCCATTTTGAGTCCTCTATAAAGGGAAGCCATGGGAGGAATTTTTGCTCTTCCCTCCAGCCCTTCAATCAGAGGGAACCAATGAGGTATGAGTAGCAATACTCAGGCACCGTCTATGATGATAAATTTTATGGTGATGAGATTATTTTCCCTTCCTTCCTTCCCTCCTTCCCTCCCTCTTTTCTTTCTTTCCTTTTCTCTCTTTCTTTCTCTTTCTCTCTTCCTTTTCTCTTTCTTTTTCCCTTGTCTCTTTCTCTTTCTTTCTTTTTTCCTGCTTTCTCTCTCTTTCTCCCTCTTTTTTTCTTCCCCTCCTTCCCTCCCTCTCCCCTTCCTTCCTTCCTTCCTCATGTATTTTTTTCTTTCTCAGTAAGCAAAGGAAGAAGAAGGGAGGGAAAAAATAAATACTTGATAATTGAAAAAATAAAATAAATAATTTAAGATCTCCCGGCTATTAGTACCTGTCCCCTGTGAAATAACTACCTTCTATTTTTACATATTTTGTATCTTGTCCTTTTCCCTTGTTTCTTTCCCCTCCTTTCTCTTTATCTCTCACTCGTCTCTCTAGTTTTTTTTTTCTTTTCTGTCTCTGTTTCTGTCATTGTCTGTCCTGTCTCACTCTCTTTTTCTCAGTCTCTCCTTACGCACATGCAAACTCACACATGCACAATTCTGTCTTCTCTCAATGGAATGATGGTAGAATGATAAAATATGAGCTCCATCCAGGAGGGTAAAGATTCTTCCATTTCTGAAAATTGGCTCTCAAGTCAGCCAAGGGTTTTCCAGATGAACATTGTCTCTGAAGGCAAAAAAGGTTTAAAAACTACCTGGCAGTGGAAACCCCACTCTAAGTAAGTTTTCAGATCCTTGAATAGAAAGTTACAGACTTCACTGCATCAGGTGCTTCCCCATCACTGGATCTTCCTTTTGCCTTCCTTGTCATTGTGAATCTTAAGAGCTAATCACTAGTTGGATCCTTTTCCCCATGTCATTCCTCATAGATTTCTAGAGGCACCTTACTGACAATTCAATCCAACCCATAATTCTACAGATGAGAAAACCCAAGTCCAGAGAAGTGATTTACCTCAACCCTTTTGCTCCAAGCATTCTACTTTCCAGCCAAACCACCTCACTTGTTTCCATTACAGAACACTCCTTTAAAAATGTTTGTAAAAATTATTCATTATTTCTGCAAGTATTTGTCATCCCTCCCACTTGTCCCTTACTCAAATGAACAGGAAACAGGAAGAAAACTAAAATATTCATGACAAATATGCACAGTACCACAAATATCAATACTAGCTGTGTTCAATCATCACATGACATCCCTTCTCCCTTCTCACCTCCCCCCATCCCATCTGCCCTCCCCCAATACCAATTGTCCCCATATGCCTAAAATGCTCCTTCTGACTTCATGGCAGCCCTGATTCCCCATAAAACTCGGGTCAAGGATTATCTTTTCTAAGAGGTCATAATTTCCTGATGTTCCTCCAGTTATTAGAGCTCTCTCAGTTCCCCCTTAAATTATTTTTTTTATTTCACTCCACTATATGGACTCATCTGTATATATGTCATTTGTTCACACTAGAAGGTAAACTTCTTGAGGGCATGCAATGTCTCTATGTCCCCAGTGCCTAGTCCTTTGGCTGGCACACAGTAGGTGCTTTATAGAGGCTTACCGGATTGAAATAAACCCAGGTTTCCTGACTCCAAATGTGGTTCTCTGTTTCTTCCCAGATGAGTTAGAAGGCCAGTCTAACATGATGCTGAGGCAGAAAAATAGCAGAGATGACACCTTGAAACATGGCAGACCCATACCTAACACCACATACCAAGATAAGATCTAAATGGGTTCATGATCTAGATATAAAGAGGGACTTTGGAAGCAAGTTAGAGGAACGTAATATAGTTTATCTCTCAGACCTGTGGAGATGGAATAAATTCATGTCCAAAGAAGATCTGGAACTCCTAATTGAACACCAGATGGATAATTTTGATTATATTAAGTTAAAAAGTTTCTGTATAAACAAAACAAATGCAGACAAGATTAGGAGGGAAGCATCAAATTGGGAAATCATCTTTACATTTAATGGTCCTGATAAAGGCCTCATTTCTAAAATATATAGAGAATTGTCTCATATGTATAAGAATTCAAGCCACTCTTCAATAGATAAGTGGTCAAGGGATATGAACAGACAATTTTCAGATGATGAAATTAAAACCATCTCTAGTCATATGAAAAGTTGCTCCAAATCACTATTGATCAGAGAATGCAAATTAAGACAACTCTGAGGTACCACTACACACCTGTCAGATTGGCTAAAATGACAGGAAAAGATAATGATGAATGTTGGAGGGGATGTGGGAAACCTGGGACACTAATACATTGTTGGTGGAACTGTGAACAGATCCAACCATTCTGGAGAGCAATTTGGAGCTATGCTCAAAAAGTTGTCAAACTGTGCATACCCTTTGACCCAGCAGTGTTTCTACTGGGCCTATATCCCAAAGAGATCTTAGAGGAGGGAAAGGGACCCACATGTGCAAGAATGTTTGTGGCAGCCCTTTTGGTAGTGGCTAGAAACTGGAAACTGAATGGATGACCATCAATTGGAGAGTGGCTGAATAAATTATGGTATATGAATGTTATGGAATATTATTTCTCTGTAAGAAACGACCAGCAGGATGATTCAGAGAGGCCTGGAGAGACTTGCA
>JAJPUD010004858.1:155763-170707 GCA_023553655.1 Myrmecobius fasciatus
AAAAAAAAAAGAAAAAGAATAACTACCTCCAAAGACAGACAGTGCCCTTTCCACTGTTATTCTGAATGAAGTAAATAGAACTGAGAAACAATATGCATGATGACTCCCCAACAGTAAATAAAAAAGATGATAAGAAGAAACTGAATGCTCCACCATTATAATGACCAAGCTTGGCACTGAGAGAACAATGGGAAAATCCATTTCCCTCTCCTTCCTTAAGTACAATTGTTATATTTATGACTGCTCTTTCTTTTTAAGTTCTTGTCGCAAGAGGTAGATCACTGGATAGGGAATAGGGGAGGATTAGATTTGGAAGTGAAGTGGTTGTAAAAACAAAATAGATGAATAAAAATAAGACTTTAAAAGTCTTATTTATAAAACTATTAATATATATTTATACATATTAGAAATTTATTTATTTAATTATATTTTATAAATAATACATATATAATATAATTATAATAATATATGATAAATAATAAAGTTTTTTTTTAAAAAAGACTTCAAAAAAGACTAGAGTGGAGAGGCTATTTGTTTTTTTTTAATTTCTTTTTTTTATTTGTAAAATATATGCATGGGTAATTTTTCAACATTGACCCTTGCAAAGCCTTCTGTTACAAATTTTTTCCTCCTTCCTCCCATCCCCTCCCCTAGCAGGTAGTCTAATACATGTTATTTATGTTAAAATATATGACAAATCAAATATATGTATACATATTTATACAATTATCTTGCTACATAAGAAAAATTAGATCTACAAGAAAAAAAAAACCTGAAAAGGAAAACAAAATGTAAGCAAACATCAATAGAGAGCATGAAAATGCTATGTTGTGGTCCAGACTCAGATTCCACAGGCCTCTCCCTGGGTGTAGATGGCTTTCTTCATCATTGAACAACTGGAACTGGTTTGAAACATCTCATTGTTGCAGAGAGCCATGTCCATCAGAATTGATCATCATACAGTCTTGTTGTTTCTGGTACAATTATCTCCTGGTTCTGCTCATTTCACTTAGCATCAGTTCATGCAAGTGGGAGAGGCTATTTGGAAGAGAGGCAGGAAGATTCTACCTTAAAACCCTTACATTGCACATCACAGCTTTAACTGTTTGTTTTACCTATACTGGGACCAATCCTATTTGGGTTAATGTGTAATGGGTGAAACAGAAGCAGTGTGGGGAAATGAAACTAGCTTTAGAATGGGAAGAAAGACAGAGCCAGAGAAAGGGACATAGCTCATAGTGTACTGTACTAGAGAAAAATAGAATGAAGGCTAGGGAAAGAACACAGGATTTATCAAGAAGGAGGCCCCATTAGCAGCTTGGGAGAAATGCATTTCATCAGGGTAATGAAGACCGGAAGTCAACTTGCCAAGAAGCCAATTTGAGAAATGATTGGCTGGTAAGAAAAAGGAAGAGGTCAGGGCAGATTAAGAGGGAAAAACAAACACTTGGTCATTGGGAAAAAATCCTTTGGAAAATGAAATGGAAGATGATGTGGATTGTTCTTTCTTGAAGATTGCCAGGATGATGGCTTTAATTTTAGGGGTTATTAAAATCAAGAGGTTTTATTTTTCTTAGAATTGAAAAAGCCTGAGTATGTTTTGTAGATTAAGGAAATGGAACCAGTAAGGAGGGAATGATTGAAGATGAAATAGAAAAGGAAGGGATGGTTGGCAATACAAGTTTCTAAAATGCAATAAGAGGGGTTAGGATCAGGGGAATAAGAGGAAGGGGGTTAATCTTAGCCAAAAGGAAGGTCACTTCTCTCTCCAAGCCAAGAAGAAAGGAATATGCATTGGCACAGAAAGAACTGGAGGAATTGAAAGGTGATTAGAACCAGTGTTGAAAGGGAACACAGAAAATATATATTCTTACCTTACCAGAGTCTGAATTCTCTTTACAATATTCTTGACAAAGAACCCACTTGAACATCACTGGTGAATTTATGTAATACAGCTCTGAGACTCTCTGATCATGCAACAATTTGGAGGTGAAAAGGTAGGGCAAGAAGGGAGAGAGGATGTAGTGACTGGGTAGCAGAGAGCAACATGGGAGGAGAGGGCAAGTGGATCAGAAAGAAATACAAAAAAGTAAACAAACTTTAATTTAGAATTTTGCTTAAGGTCAACTGTAAGCAATGGGAAGGCTGGTTTAGTTTGTGGTTTCTAGGATAAAGGACTTTAAATTCATGCTGTACAAATCACAATGGAGGAATTGAATATGTTTTACCTAGCAAGGAGAAGATTGAGAGATAACTGAGAGAGATACCTACATGCTGAACATGCTGGATAAAGAATTTCTTTCCATTTATTGGTTGAACTGGGGGCAGTGACATCCATGCTAACTACTGAGAATCTGGGAAACTGATCTGAATAATATCATGAAAAGGTGACCACATCAGAAATCTTCCATGAAAGAATGAAAGCACACTCCAAATCACTGCTAATAAAAGAAATACACATCAAAATAATTCTGAGGTTTCAATCTATAGTCAGCAAATTGGCAAAGTTGACCAAAAATGGGAATAATCCATATTGAAAGTATTATGAAAAGACAGGAACATATTGGTGGAACTGTGAATCAGCACAACCATTATGCAAAATTATTTGGAATTATGCAAGTAATGCAAAAGACTGAAATTGATCCAGAGATTATATTAGTTGTATATAATCTAGGAAGGTCATTGGCAGGGGGGAGGGGAGGGGGGAAGAGGGGGGAAGGCTCCATATATACCAAAATTTAATGGTAGTACTTTTTGTAGTAGCAAGGAATTGGAAACAAAACAGATGCAAATGGATTGATTGGTTAATGATTAACCGAATTGCCATTTCTGATTGTAATAGAATATTACTGTGCTATATGAAACAATATTGTGTCTACTGAGAAACATGAAGTGATACAAAAGGAAATTAGTAGAGCCAGGAAAATGATAAACACAATAACTACAACTATGCAGATGAAAAGAATAATCATGAAACAATCAAATCTTAACGCCAAAAAATTATAAAGACCAAGTTTGGCTTCAAAAAAAGAGATAGAAAAGACCCTTTTCTACCCCCATCCCCTCCTTGCAGACATAGGGATCCAATGAGATGATACATTCATGTATTGCCAGATTTTGTTGTATTAATTGATTTTGCCAATTCCCCCTTTTTCTCATGCAAACAAACAAAAACCCAGACTTGTTATCAGTGAAAGGGAAGAGGGAAGAATACAAGGGGATATAGCTGATATAAAACCAAAAATAAATCAATAAATATATACATATATATTTTCAAAACTTTCCTCTGTCATGTTTCATTTCCCTTCCTGTTCAACCTCTTTTAGCTCTGGGGCCATACTCTGGGCTGTGTTGACAGCAAGTTCACTATTCTGATATTAGAGAATCTCCTCCCCCCTTTCAGTCCCCAACCCATCTTTGCTTGTGTCATTTCCAATTTCTGCTTATCTTTGCACAGAATCGCATTTAATACATCTGAATAGATGAATAAAACCATTGTACTATGACATTTTCCATAGCTTGTCCAATGAGCAGAACTGAAACGTTTCTGGTGATCAATGAAATTCATGTAGAGAAAATGATTAAAGTCTATGGCATCTTCCATCACTCCTTAGTTCTGTTTTCATGTTGTCCTTATTGTCTGCTGGGGCCCAGGTTACCTTCACACAGAGACAGAGATTTACTGTTTAAGCTGCCTTTGATATTTATTTTTAACCTTCTAGGGTTTATTTTGAAGAATTTTTTTTATTAAAAGCTTTTTATTTACAAAACATATGAGTGATTTTTCTACATTGACCTTTGCAAAACTTTTTTTTTTGTTCCAAGCTTTTCCCCTCCTTCCCCCTACTCCCCACCCCTAGATGACAGGTAATCTCATAATGCTAAATATGTTAAATTATACGACAAATCCAATATATGTATACATATCTATACAGTTATCTTACTGCACAAGAAACATCAGATCTAGAAAGAGAAAAAAAAACAACCCAAGAAGGAAAACAAAATGCATGGAAATATTCACAGAAAGCATTAAAATGCTGTGTTGTGGTTCACACTCAGTTCCCACAGGCCTCTCTCTCTGGATGTATATGACTATCTTCATCACTGAACAATAGGAACTGGTTTGAATCATCATTGTTGAAGAGAACCATGTCCATCAGAATTAATCATTGTATAGTCTTGTTGCTGTGTATGATGTTCTCCTGGTTCTGCTCATTTCCCTCATCGTCAGTTCATGCAAGTCTCTCCAGGGCTCTCTGAAATCATCCTGTTGGTCATTTCTTATAGAACAATAATATTCCATAACATGAAGAACACATTTTGTCTAAATCATCTTAATGAATTTTATCTTTCTTCCATATAAATCAATTTTAAACATAAATTCCAATAATTTTATTATTTTATTTTAATATAGAGAGTGAATTAAATACTATTAACTTTTATTTTTGGTAAAATCATTTTGGGAGAATAGGGACAGGATTTCTATGTTTTTATTATTTTCAAATCTATTTTTATAGATCCTACGATTATAGATTTAGAGATAGATCATAGGTATTACAGCTCATCAGTCCAACCCGCTATTTTACATTTTATTGAAGTTAGGGAGCCTTAGCACCTTGCTTAAAGTCACATAGCTACTAGAAGATTAGAATTCAGATCCTAGAACTCCAATGTCAACATATTGATGGCTTTTGTATCTACCTAATCTCTCAATGAAACTTTACCCTGTTGGAAGGGGATGGGAAAACACTTGGGCAAAAACAAGATTGTGTCTGACAATGTTTATGATATTTTGTACTATTCTCCCACCTCTCTGCTCAGAGGAAGAAACTGTTTCTTTCTCTCTTTTAAATGTTCCCTGTTTTTTCCATAATGTAGGTCAAATGAATTTGGAGCTGGAATGAACCTTAAAGGTTATCTAGTTCAATTCCTCCTTTCGAAGAAGAAATGTTGAGATCTAGAGATGTTAAGTGACAGGGTCACTTTAGCCTGAGAAAGGATTTGAATTCAGATTTCCTGATTCCAACTTTAGATCTCTCTTCACTACTCCAAGAATCAGACTTCTTTAAGTGATTTTTTTCATTTATTTTGTTGTTACTTGTTATATAGATTGTCTTCTTGATCCTGATTGTTTTTGCCTTGCACTAAGTCATACAAGTCTTCCAATATTTCTTAATGTTAATTAATTTCTTAATTAACATTAATAATTTCTTATTAAAATTATTTCATATTATTTATATTTATTAATTAATAATTTCTTTATGTTAATTAATTTCTTAATCTTCAAATCTTAAATTTGAACTTAATATCAATTTTTTATTACGTCCATGTGTCATAGGATTATTTTTTTGTTTTTGTTGTTTTTTGAGACATTCAATAACCAACTGATATCAACTTTGTTTTAGTTTTATTCCTCCTTTGGGGCTCAGCTGCCCAACTTATATGTCCACAGAGGGGAACTGTTACTTTTCTACTCTCTGGGTTCTAAAGGCATTGCTGTGGTTGGCTGTCCTACTAAACACTTGGTCTCAAGCCCCGACTGGTGTTTTTCTTTATCAAATTGTAGACAGTTTTTTAGCAAAAGCATTTACTTAAATGGCATAGCAACAATAGAATTTTCAAAGTATATTTCCCAACACTGGGGTCATCTGGGCACACAGAGTCCATGATGGGAGTAGACTGGGTCCAGTATAAGATACAATGCTCATAACACATGTCAACAAGACAATGCACCACTCTGGGTCTGCAGGAGCTCAATGTTCTTCCTCTTTGTAGTGTTAGCTTGTCATTCACTGCATAACATGATGCTGATGATGGACTGGTGGCTTTCTGTCATTTTGGACTCTTCACAGTCTTTCTACAAAACCTGATTGCCTTGCTCCAACTTTTTCCCCCTTCAGCCACTGGTTTGACTGGTTAGTGCTTCACACTCTTCAGCAGGAACGAATATACTCCAGAGCTCTTTAATCTGGAGAAATTTTCCTCAGGTTAGAATCTGCAGATGCTTTTCCTCTTTGATCCTCTCAGAGCTTCATCTCTCGAAGCAATTTGTGGACTTCAAGCACAGGATAGAAGTAGCCTTGTCTCTCCCATTCAACTACAAGGACATGCAATTGAAATAACTTAATCCTAACCAAGTAAAAATTTAAAAAAACATAGAAAATAACAAAAAATTGCATCAATAGCAACTCTAATTTATTAAGAAGTTTAAGTAATATAAATTAATTGCCACAGCAAGGAGGCCAAAGAAGCCAAAAAAGCAAATTGGACATCAAACATCTGATTTACTTTCTAAACACACAGAGAGAAATGGCTGCTGAAAGCAATACATAGAAACTTGGCATATGAACTTGTCTGTAACATTTTTGTAATGAAAAATGATTGACAATTATGAGAATGTTGTCTCCAGAAATTAATGGAGGGTAAAAATAAATTTAAAGATATTCAATTAAGCAAAGTCATTCCAAGATCATTTAAGGATGAAAATGGAAGGGGAAGTACAAACAGAAAAAGCATGGAGAAGATCTGCAAGAATTATTATAGTAAACTGTCTTCTTTATCAGGGGCAATGGAAACACCACACTTGGACACTAAAATCATAGTTTCAGGCTTAGAGAAGTAGAACGAAAGAGAAAAATAATGGGAAATGAATCTTGATTAGACCAATGATATAGAAAAGATTTAAATACTGGAGGCAAGATAGCTGTGAAGATGTTGAGGAATATGTAAGGTATCTGAAGGAGAGAAAAATATTCAAGATGTGGAAATGGGGGAAAACTTTGTAGTACTGAAAAAAGCAACTTATTTGCTTAATATTTTATCTATAAAAAGTCTGTGAGAATCAATTGCATACAAATAAGAGACATCCTGGATAAGAGCATTAGGGAGCAAGCAGACTTTTTCAAATAATAACCATGGACTGCATCTTTGCCATTTCACAAATGACCATTTACATTTTATATATTTTCTAAGTATACAACTGTTTGCATGCTATCTCCCCCATGACAGTATGACTTCTTTGAAGGCAAAAAACTATCTTTTGCCTTTTTTGACGTCTAAAGCTTGAAGGCCCAGCACCTGGTACATAGTAGGATATAATAAATGCTTGTTGCTGATGATGAAGATGAAGATGAGAATTATGTTAATGACAATATAAGACTTATTAGGCTCACTATTTGTGAATTGTGAAAAAGGATTCGATTTAGTAGAGGAATGAGGCAATCCCTTTTACAACAAGGCCTTCCCTGAAAGATAACATAGCAATAACTCTGCTTAATGACGCTATGATGATAAACATCAGGTCAGGCATTCAACAGTGAGATTTACATTTGTCAAAGGTATTTGTTATTGGGATAGCGGATGCAGGTTGAGGCCCTCCAGATAGAACAGTATAAAACCTTCCTGATTATTCAGAGAAGCCTGACCCAACCATCCAACCAAGTGGATGAAGAATATCTATTGCCAGATTTCAACATGCATTTTGATGGATGTCCTCCAGAGATTTTCCCATAGTGTGTATATCAGGGATAGATAATATAGGTGGATAGTAAATTGGATTCAGAGTTTAATAAAGGGAGGAGAGCAAGCTGAATTGCCTTTGGGAAGACGCAAAGCTCTTTTGGTTACTATACAAAAGGGCCAACCTTTCAGTGAAAACAAAAGTTCCTCTTTATAATATTAATATTCTTCCAGTGAGGCTAGGTGGTAGTAAGGTAAATATGATAACTGTCTCTAAAGAATTAAAAACCAATATCACACTGAAGGCAAATGATGGGTGGGAATAAGCTATAACAACATAACTACTATAGATCTCCAAAGAAAACCACACAATTAATAAGGAATTCTATAATAAGAAGAGAAAGTGTGTTAGTTATATGGCAAAAGTTAGGGTATGACAAGCAGACAGTCTGTATACTCAACTGGTATTCTCAAGATATCAGGAGAAAGTAAAGAAGCTTCCTGCTCCTCTGATGAACTCCTAATGGGGAACCCAGAGGTGTGAATAAAATAAGTGGTGAACAAAGATGGCCAGGTGACAGTGGAGATATGCATCATTGGTAGAGACATTCAAATGGATGAGTTACATCCATTTGAGTTGATTATTTGCTTACCCAAATGTAATCCTGAGAAAATTTCTAATCAACCACTGTAAATTAGAAATGTGCTAAATAATATTTTTGTTTGAGTACTTTCCAAAAGGTTACTTTTCCTTTTTGAAATAATAGCTTTTTATTTTCAAAATATTTGCAGATAGTTTTCAACATTCATCTTTGCAAAACCTTGGGTTCCCATTTTTCTCCCTTCCTTCCCTCCACCCCCTCCTCTAAACAGCAAGTAATCCAATATATGATAAACATGTGCAGTTCTTCTATACATATTTCCACAATTATCATGCTGAAGTAAAATCAGATCAAAAAGGGGAAAAATGAGAAAGAAAACAAAAAGCAATCAAGCTACAACAAAAAAGGTGAAAATACTATGTTGTGATCCACACTTAGTCCCCACAGTCCTTCTAAATGCAGATGGTTCTCTCCATCACAAGTCTATTGGAACTGGCCTGAATCTTCTCATTGTTGAAAAGAGCCACGACCATTAGAATTGATCATCCCATAATCTTATTGTTGCTGTATACAATGTTCTCTTAGTTTTACTTATTTTATTTAGCATGCTTAAGTTTCTCCAGGCCTCTTTGAAATCATTCTGCTGATAGTTTCTTATAGAGCAATAATATTCCATAACATTCACATAACTTTTTCAGCCATTGCCCAACTAAAGAGCATCCATTCAACTCCCACTTCCTTGCCACTGCAAAAAGGGCTGCTACAAATACTTTCACATTTGGGTTCTTTTCCCTTTGTAATGATCTCTTTGGGATACAGGTCCAGTAGAGAGACACTGCTAAATCAAAGGGATCACAGTTTGATAGGACTTTGGACATAGTTCCATATTGCTCTCCAGAATGGTTGGATCGGTTTACAACTCCACCAACAATGTATTAGTGTCCCAATTTTCCCATATCTCCTCCAACACTTATCTTTTCCTGTCATCTTAGCCAATCTGAGAAATGTGTAGTGGTACCTCAGAGTTGTTTTAATTTGCATTTCTCTGATCAATAGTGATTCAGAGCATTTTTCTTATGACTAGACATAGTTTATTTCTTCATCTGAAAATTGTTCATATCCTTTGACCATTTGTCAACTGGAGAATGGCTTGTAGTCTTATAAATTTGAGTCAATTCTCTCTATATTTTAGAAATGAGGCCTTTATAAGAACCCTTGAGTGTAAAAATTTTTCCCTCAGTTTATTGCTTCCTCTAATTGTGTATGCATTGGTTTTGTTTATACAAAAACCAAAAGGTTATGTTTTGACAGATCTCAATACTACTAATTTTTTTCTCTATGATCTAGCAATACTTTACCAGTTTGCTCAATTGACTCAAAATGTAAAAGTTCTGCATCATTTCCTAATAAAGTGCTCTACACATGGTAGGTGTCTGTTTATATAGCTGAATGGATTGCTTAGATGTCGGGATCGCCTCTTGTTTATCTAATTGTATAGGGCTATTAAAGTAATACAGATTTGCCCATCCATTCTTCTGACATAAAAAAAAAATCAGAAAAATCTTCCACCTTGGAAGAGAAGGGATATAGAGATAGAAGTGGAAAAAAATCCCTACAACCGTTCAAGTCAAAGTACAAAACACCAAAGCTAATAAAAAGTAAGGGTCCTTCCTCCTGCACTTGCCTCCCTTTTCTGTGAAGAGAGTGAGAAGGTTGTGACAAATGGAAAGAGAGATGTACAAGCAGTCAAGAGTCATGGTTAAGATGAAAAAAAGGGTACAAGGACATAGAATGGGGGTATAGATCCTTGCTGGAGTTGGCTCCTGATTCCTGTGTGATGGGCTGGTTCGTCATGCCAGACAAGGTCAGAAGTTGCCCTAGCTAAGCCAGGAGAGCAACAGTTCCCCTGGTTCCTCTCTGGATGCCATATTCCATGCCTCTTGTTATACTCCCTGCCAAGAGTGACTCCAGAGCTCCTGTGTGTTTACCTGATGGCCATTCTTAAGGGAAAGGGAGTCAAACATCCCTTTAAACACTTTTCTTTAACACTCTTCTATCTACCTACAATACCTGGGTTCAGATTTATCCTATGCTTGGGATAGAGAGGAGAGCAAAAGGCTTGCACCCCCTCAGTGTATATTGATTGTTTATTACCTTGCATTCAGAAGTGCTTTCAGAGCTTGGGCCATCAGACACACCCTGGGGGAATATTTTCATTGTTTTTTTCCTCTTGCTTGGAGCAAAGACCCATGGGAAAACTGATATGCTTACCCAGTGCTCTGAGCCTACCAAGATAGGTATTTTTTCATTGTTACTAAATACGATTTATTTGCTTATTGATTCTCTGTAAAGAGCAAAGATACTGCATGCAATATCTTATAATGTGACTGCTTTTGTGGGGAATCGATACCATGATGACAAGGTAATATAACTAGATTCCTCCGGATTATAGCATGCTTTGATGGCAGGGTGAACCAGTGGGTGGGGGCTCTGAGCTAAGTTTGGATGGGTGGACCACCAATTCTCAAACCTAGACGTGAGAGCAGAAGCCGTAGAGTTTGCTGTAGTTGTTGTTGGGTTATTTTCAGTTCTCTCTGAGGAGAGACTCCATTTGGGGTATTCTTGGCAAAGACACTAGAATGCTTTGCCATTTCCTTCTTCAGCTAATTTTACAGACATGAGGAAACTGAGGGAAAGTGAGATTGAATGACTTGCCCAGAGTCATATAGCTATTAAGTGTCTGAGGCCAGCTTCGAACTCCTGAAGATGAGTCTTCCTGATTCCCAGCTCAGTGCTCTAGGCACTATACCACTTACCTGCTCCAACCAGAGAGAAGCTTCCCTTATTCAGCCCTGTCTCCTTTCCTGATTGTAAAGGTTCTTGATTATGGATTTCATCACTGACTGAAGGTAATATTTATAAGGGTTCTAGAACCTCTGCTAGGAGATTTTAGACTCTGGCCAAAGTATTCTTAAATAATTAGAGAAAGTCTAAGAAAATGATCTTAAGGATGCAGTTGTCACTGATTTTGTGATACTGGATCATCCCTCCCCAGGATTTTGGTGTTTACCTAAAACTTCAAGCATCTCCAAGCATTACACTTTCCCAGAGGGGACACATGACACAGAGACACACAATAGGGAAGACAGACATCTCACCCTCCTCCATCTTCCCTCCTGAATCTGAGCCTTATTTCTCTGCCATGAAGACAAATGGCTTTCTTTTTTCTCTCATGGCTTTCTTGCTTTTCCTCCTTCAAGCACACACAACTCTGCCTCTGCAGTGTAGGAAGCCAGGCTACATCATTCAGCCCAACCTTCAAGTTTCCTCTTCCTTTAAATGCAGACCAGTGTGCTTGGAGCTACCTGCAGAACTCCAAAATCTTAGCAGTGGGAAGACTTCGGAATCAATCTCCTCCACCCCCTACCTGAATGAGAATTCCCTCTCTGATATCTTCCCTAAACAGCCCTATGCTTTTACTAGAATATCCCTAGTAAGAGGGACCCATCATTGTACAAAGGCAGCCTGCTTAGGCTAGCACTAATTATGAGACCCTTTCTCTTACTTTGAACTGAAATCTGCTTTCCTGCCATTGTGACTCATTTTTTTCTGATTCTACTTAAAGGGCCCAGTCCATAATACTATCCTATCCTCCATCTATCCTCCAAATACTCAAAGATATCTATCTTTCCTCCCTCCACTCCCAAGCCAAGATCATCTATCCTCCAGGCTGGTCCCCGGCTCCTCTATTCCATAGCTTTAGCTTGTCAGCATTTTAAAAATTGTACCTAGAATAGAATAGCTACAACCTCCCCATGCTCCATATATTAAACTTCCCTGCCTCTGTGATTGTTCTAACAGGATACCCACAAGGGACCTCAACCTCTATACTCCCCTGAATCCTTTTCTTAGTCTAACAGAATCTTATTCCTCTCTTCTGAATTGTCAATAGCCAACAAGGGGGCTGTACTTGGAGAACTCCATTCCTTTAATCAATTGACTCATTGATCCCCTCCCCTCTCTTCCTATGCCCTCCCCTCCCATTCTTTCCCTTCTCCTCTCTTTCCTTTCCCAGTCTCCCCTTCCTTCCCTTACCCTCTCCTCCCTTCTTTTGTCTCCCTTTCCCTCCCTTCCCCTCCCTTTCTATCCCCTCTCCTCCTGTTCCTTCCCCTCTCCTCTCTTTCCTTTCCCAGTCTCCCCTTCCTTCCCCTACGCTCTCCTTTTCTTTGTCTCCCTTTCCCTCCTCTCCCCTCCTTTTCTATTCCCTCTCCTCCTGTTCCTTCCTCTGCCTCTCCTCCCCTTTCTCCTCCTCTCCTTCCTTCCCCTCTCCTCTCCTCCCTTCCCCTTTCTTCTCCCCTCTCCTCTCCTCCACTCTGCATCCCTCCTCTCTCTTCCCTTCAGAGACCATTTAAACTACCTAACCCCACCACTTTGCAATGTGGAAATGTAGGCAAGAGAAGGAAAAGCACTTGTCCACACAGATAAGTGGAGGAGACCTGGATCCTTGGATTATTCCCAGAGTCCTCTTGGTTCTATTATATGGAAAGGTCCCATTTAGAAGGATAGAAGGTCTAAGGAAAATCAATCCATTTAATAATCCAAATCTCATTAGTAACGCCAGGCTAAAGCTTGAGAAACAGAAGTCACTAACTCTGTAAAGGTTTTCCAAGGAGTATTACAAGGCTTCTGACCCTTTTTGGCAGAGAGAGGTTGAAAACAGCCCCTCTCTGAAGGGCATTTGGGGTTTAATGAAGACTTGAACATAAGAACCCAGAGTGACCCTCTCAGGCCCACAAAGTGTTGGAGCAGGAAAGAATCTGAGAGATTTTCTTATACATAATTTTATAAGTTTCAGGATCATAGCTAGAAGGGAATGTGGACTTCACTTAGACCAATCCCCCATTCTCCTGATGAGAAAACTGAGCCCTAGAGAAGATTATAGAATAACATCAGCAGTAACAATCCAGTGCAGTAGAAAGCTGACGACACACAATTAGAGGTCTTTAATCGAAGGATGGATGGCCACCTGTTAGAGAGTTTTGCTCAAGAAGGGATGCACTAGCTGGCCTCTGAGGTCCCTCTCACTTCTCGTAGTCTGCTACATAAATATCACCTTAAAATTGCAATAAACTTGCAATGGAAAATGCCATCCAGTGACAATGTGGATGGAAGCATTCTGATTCTGCCTTTTTTCCCCTCTATTTTTTTTCTCGTGCTTTTCCCCTTTCGTTCTGATTTTTCTCTTCTAATTTGACTCATATGGAAATATGTAAAATATGGATGTATATGTAGAACCTAAAACAATTAAGAAAAAAATCACCTTAATTAGAAGAACTGATGGGGCTATCAAAATCCCAGTACAATAGGGGAACTTGGCAAGAATCGGGAGCTGGGAATTTTCCATATTGGAGATTCTGGTCACTTGACAAAAGTGTAAGTCTACAGGTTGTAATTGGGAATGTTTGTGTCTAGGGCACAGAGCACAGTGAGAGGGTGAGGGAGGGGAAGCTAGAGGAGGAGAGAAAGATGTTGTGACACAGTTGATTACTTCTGGGGAAGCTGGTGGGATGGGGAGGAGAGAGAGAAAAGTTGATTAGGAAAGGAGTTCACCACTGAACCACTGGACAGCTTCCCATTTTGACTCATTAGTTGCGCTAACTAGGTGCAAAGCTGAGTTGTTTCTATGCTTCTGGAGTACTATTGTTAACACCCTTTAAATCTGACACCTTCTTAATTTGGGCTCTGAGGCAAAACCCAGTTGACCCACCCTAGTTGCTTCTCAGCCAGGGAAGATGGTACAAACCTGTACAATTACTGTTGTGATTTCATTCGATTCTTATGATCTTTCTCTCATTATCCTTGTATATTTCTCAACTGGATAGAGAACTTTCTCATTACAAATCATCAAATGGCAACCTTTTCTGCCCACCAGCTTAACCCTCACTAACAACCTCTTTCGGTCCCAGGTAGTAGAAATATTATAATTTAATTGAAAAAAAAGCCTGCTTTCCTAATCATCTGTCATCTGTAATAACGACTTAGATAGAGGCAGCAGTTTAGCAATGATTTTGCCTTACCCTGGCATAAGTTGGCCCTGGACTCTCAAAGGCTGAGCTATCAAGCACTCAATCAACAAATTAGCATCAGCTTCAAACCAGGCTCTCTTCTAGATGTCCAGGGTACAGAACAGAAAAGAAAGGCTTCAAGTGTGGACTGGGGATGATGAATTGTGTTTGGGTTGGCCAAGGATGGGTCTGGAGAGGCGTATCACCATAAGGTGGTGACTATTCCAGCCATGGGGACTCTCAAAGAGAGGCTCTGAGGGCCAACAGGAGTGGCGATCTGCACTGGAGAGACTGTGCACTCTGAGAAAATCTCAGAGGATATGCCTGATGCTTTCTGTTTTTCCTTCCTCTCCACAGTTGTGGGAGGTTGATAGTGCGGGTGTGGCTCTTCCCAGATTAGAGATGAGGCATTCTGGACAGCCTTGTGAGGTCCAAGAGCATGAAAAGCCCTTTGTGGCTGTCTATCATTACTGTAAAAGGCAGGGTTGTCTAGTGGGCATCCACCCAGTCTGGCAGCCATCAAGACCGAGATGGCAATCCCAGAAGAAGCCACTTCTTGCTTGCACAACAAAGACAAATCATTTCACTTCTCTGGGCTTGGACTCAGTTTTCTCATCTGTAAAATGAGAGATCTGATAAAGATAATCATAATGATGTTACTATTATTACTGCTTCTGCTTCTATTGCTACTATTACTGCTATTGCTGCTGCTGCTACTATTATTCCTCTTCCTTTTCTTCCTCCTCCTCCTCTTACTACCACCACTACTATCACTACTACTACTACTACTACTACTACTACTACTACTACTACTACTAC
>JAJPUD010004859.1:0-17412 GCA_023553655.1 Myrmecobius fasciatus
ATTTGGGATAAATTGGAAATTTGCACAGAGAAGACACAAAAATGAAGAGCGGAAAAGGCTTCCCATAAAAGATGGAATTTTAGTTAGGTCTTATCAGTTAGTCCTTTACCCTTTATGAAGTCCCTTCTTAAGAGCCCATCCACCCAATCCCACACAGAGAGCACAAACCTTCCATCCCCATTTTTTTCACCTGGCTCAAATTGGAAATTCTGCCTCACAGACTTTGCCTGTGGGACAGTTGTCATTAATGAGGTAGTAAAGAGAAAAGTCACCTAACAGGACAGAGGTTCCCATAATCTTTTAGCCTTGCTTTAATTTACAAACTGTCCTCCCTGCTGTGCTGCCTGTCTCTGGGTCTGGTTTCCGTCTTGGGAGGAGCTTCATGGGGTGTGGGAAAGAGATACCCCTATCAAGGCAATCTGGTCCAATATAAACACAGCAGGAGAAGGAAGACCCAGGTTGACCTTTTCTAACCTTTGGCACTGACTCCATGCCTTAACGCTTTTCTCCTTCCATTAAAAATCTTCTTTCTCTCTGGCCTCTGAACAACCCTATCTGAACTGTCTATACTGTGATTTCATTACCCACTTCTTCCTGAAAATTTGCTTCTATGTATAGGATTTTTTTTTTTTTAAGTGGGGAGGAGTGGAATAGAATAAATAGGAAATAATTAACAGGGAAAAGGCACAAGAATTAAGAGGAGTTGGAAAAGACTTGATTCATTTGAAAAGGAGTGGAAGAATCCTAGTGTGAAAATTTCCTCCACCAATGATCTGCAAATACTATTTTTAAACTTAATATCTTAGAGAGATGCCTTGGGACACTGAGAAGTTATATGACTTTCCAAAGGTCATATAACTAATGTATCTCCTTCCCCTCAAAAATCAGATTTTCCCAATGCTTTGAATCACCCTCTTACCCATTGTACCTCATTGCCTTTCAAACTATGTTTAGTCATTATGAATAAGTTTCCTTTAACAGAGAGAATAGTGCTCTCTAAAGCAGTTTCAATTCACCTCAATTCAACACACATTTAATTCAACAAATTTCTTTTAGCAAAAGTTCTCACTTTTCATCTATCCCAACACTACCCATATTTTGTTTTTTTTGTTTGAGAAGACCAGGTGTTTAGTATATAGAATCAAATATATTTGTTTTTCTATTGTTTCAGTCATGTCTAACGCTTCATGTCCTTTTTGGGGGGATTTTCTTGGCAAAGATACTGGATGGTTTGGTATTTTCTTTTTTAGCTCATTTTATAGATGAGGAAACTGAAGCAAACGGGGAATCACATAGCTAGCTCCTGAGACCAGATTTAAAGTGGGTGCTCTATCCACTGTGTCATCTAAAGAAACATTTACAAATACACACTTATAGTATGCATGTGAATATTCATACATAGAGCCATGTGTCTCTGTATCTCTCTCTATATATATACATATACATATACATATACATACAAATATATATATATATATATGTGTGTGTATCCATATATATGCAGAGGATTCCAAAAGTCTTAGTGTAGCTTTAAGGTATCAAAGTTTTAAACTGAAGTAAAACTTTTGGGGACCCCTCCTTTCTAATAATAATAATGACAGCTAACATTTATATAGCCCTATGTGTTAGGGACCATGCTAGATATTTTACAAATATCTCATTTGATTTGCACAATGACCCTGGGAGATAGGTGCTATTATTACCCCTATTTTACAGATGAGAAAACTGAAGCAAACAGGAATTAAGTGACTTGCCCAAATTTTAATTCAAATCTTCCTGACTCCAGGCTATTCTATCCATTGCACCATTTAGCTTCTCCTTTGTACCTTGAAACTCACCATCTCTCTACTCACTTTAAATCAGGTGACAGAAATATTTTTGTTCAACAACTCTTCCCAGGGCTCCTGTGACACGGGTAAGAGGCAATATTGTTCCCACTTTAGAGTCACAGCTCAAAGATGACCTTTGACTATGTCCCATACTGACATATCAATGACAGAGGCAAAGATGGAAACCAGAACTCTCTGTGTGGCTCTGTTATACTCAGAGGAACTCAGTGGAGAGATCTGTTGTTCTTATTTGTATACTTGCTTTAAAATTAAAATCCAAAATTCTTTTTCAAATTCCCAGTAAAGACCAAACAACCAAGAGAGTCTGTTTCAAATGAAATAAATTAATTTTCTAAACCTGGATTTTCCAAGTCATATGCAGATTAAGCAAATGCCCATAGACATACTTTTCATCCAATTTAATCCAACCAGTATTTATTAAACCCTTCTCACATGTAAGGCATGGGGCCAGATGCTGGAAATACAAAGACAAAAATTAAAACAGTCCTTGCCTTCAACGAGCTTATATTCTACCATAGAGACAACTGGCCCATTAATAAGAATATACACAAAAAAATCTGAAGAGAGCAAAAGCACTGAAAACAAGAGGGAATGAGGAAAGATTTCTCATAGATGGTGGCAAAGAATCTGAACCACAAAAAAAAACTAAGCTTTCTAAGGGTAGAAGCCAAGAGAGAATAACATATGAAGAGATAGATGTGAAAGATGAAATGCTGAGTTTAGTGTATGTATGTGTGGGTATATTTGTATGTGTATGTATAACCATGCTTAATTTTGGCCTTCTGGGGAGAAGGAGCAAGGAAAGAGGGGAGAAGAATAAAGTAAAAAGGACATAGTAGAGAACAAAAGAAAACCTATAAGGAAACAAAGAAAAACTGGACAGCACTGAACACAATGCATAGTGTTAATTATATAGGCTTTCTTGAAATGGAAATTTATTACTTTATATTTTGAATCCTCTCATGTTCTGCTGTTCATGGCAACACTTTTTCTTCTGGTATTTAAGATTTAAATAAATAAAACAAAAGAACCATCTCCCCACCTCCTCTCCAAAAAAAAAAGAAAGAAAGAAAAAGAAAAAAGAAATATTGAGTAGAGAAAACAGGAAGAATAGTTTGGGTGGACTTTATAGTTCATGAAAAGGATTAATATGCATCAAATCCAAAACAGTAGTCTGGAACCATAGTGTAAAAGTCTTTAAATGCCAAGCTGAGGAGTTTTAGTTTATCCTAGAAGCAACAGGGACCCACTGAAAGTTTTTAAACAGGAAGATGACATGGCCAAATTTGTGTTTTAAGACTTTTCGAACAGCTGTGGGGAAGATAGATTGGAAAGGGGCTAAACAGAAGACACTCCATGAGAAAGCCCAATGATTTATCACTGAGTCAGGATAGACTAGGAGACTCTATTACCCAATAGCAGACATAATGCCTTTTGGGTAGCAGAAAATGTTAGCCCAGTGAATACAATCACAAACCATAATCCAACTGAGCAGATCACCTGGGAGTTTCTAATTTCTGCAGAACCAATTATCTGCAGCTATGGAAAAGAGCACCAAAGTCTAGCTCTAATACTTCATTATGACACAGAAATGACCTCACTTTCTTGGAAGTCAATCTCTGGGAAGTTCTACAAAGCAGGGAAATCTTCCAAAATGGTTCTAATTATAGACTATGCCTGCTGTCCAAGGACTAGACTGACTAAATATTGATAAGAGAGAGTATTACTAGATGACTGGCAATTAGATGAGTGATTTTTGGGCCATGGTGACACATCAATCAATTAATAAACATTTATTAAGCTAGGTGGTAGGTGCCATATTATTCATTGGGGATAGAAAAAAAAAAACCCACTATAGTTCTTGTTCCCAAGGAGCTTACATTTTAATGAAGGAGACAACATATCTTGGATAAAAATATAAAAGAGCCTTCAGTCCTGTGAACCCCTTTGTACTTCTACATTAGAAAATGCAGCAGAATCACACCGCTTTTTAACTACCTACAAACATTTAGTTATTCTGAATTTGCCTTTTTGGTTTTAGGAACAAATAAAAAGATACCAACAAAGCAAAGATCTTCAAGAAAGGCTCCCCAAAGAACTTGGCAAAAGACTTGAACCAAGACAGAAGTGAGGAGGGTTTCTATTCTGATCTAGGAGTGAGGAGGCAAAAGTACAGGTAAAGCTATGATGGTGGGAGATGAAATAATGAGTTCAGGAAAAGACAAGTGGGTCATTTCGGATGGAACCTAGCAAAGGGAATTATGTAAAATGAGCTTGGGAAAGTGCACTTGAATCTGAATTATATCATGTTCAGGGTGGTTATCTCACTACATAAAAAAGCCAGAAAACAAAAAAAGTTTTAGCTCAGTGGAAAGATGAGAGAAGTTTTTGAACACAGATGAGATAATGAATGTAAGGTATCGTGCAAGCTGTCAAGGTCAGGTAGAAATTTTTTGAATCCTGTCCCTGACACCTACTGTGTGACCTTAGGTTACTTAATGTTTCAGTGTTCCAGACAACTCCCTAAAGATGAGGTCAAACAGAAAGTGCTGGCCAATCTGCATTGATAGTAAGAATTTCCTCACTGTGAATTCTCTGTAATAATGACGTCACAAATCTGGTTCCCAAAAATTGCCATGTACATCATTCCCCTAAAGCCATAAGACTGTCATGTTAAAATCAATGCAGCCAAGATTAGAAGGAAAGCAGAAAGCTGGGAATTTTTTTTACATTAAGTGTTTTTCATAAAGGTCTCATTTCCAAGATACATAGAGAATTGACTGAAATTTATAAGACTACAAGCCATTCCTTAATTGGTAAATGGTCAAAGGATATTGACAGACACTTTTCAGACAAAGAAAATAAAGCCATTTCTAATCATAGGAAAAAATACTTTAAATCACTATTGACTAGAGAACTTAAATTAAGACAACTTTGAGGTACCACTTCATACCTCTCAGACTGGCTAAGATGACAGGAAAAGATAATGACAAATATTGGAGGGGATGTGGGAAAACAGGTACATAAATGCATTGTTTGTGGAATTAAGAAATAATCCAACCATTCTGCAGAACAATTTGGAACTATATCCAAAGGGCTATCAAATTGTGAATACTCTTTGATCCAGCAGCGTCTCTATTGGATCTGTATCCCAAAGAGATCATAAAAAAAAGGAAAATGACCTATATGTACAAAAACATAGCAGCCCTTTCTTTTTTTGATCTGATTTCTTTTGTGCAGCAAGAGAATTGTATAAATATGTTTATACATATTGGATTTAACATATATTTCAACATGTTTAACATAAATTGAATTGCTTCTCATCTAGGGAAGAGGTGGGGGGAAAGAGGAGAAAATCTGAAATACAAGGGTCAATGTTGTCAAATTATCCGTGCATCTGTTTTGAAAATAAAAAGCTTTATTTTAAAAAAAGAATAATACAGCATAGTTAAAATAAAAATAAGTTGGCAAACACTTTTAAAAAACATAGCAGCCCTTTGTATAATGGCAAGGAACTGGAAATTGAGTGGATACCCTTCACTTGGTGAATGGCTGATTAAGTTATGGTACACGAATATAATGGAATATTATTGTTCTATCTTATCTATGATAAGCAAGCTGATTTGAGAAAATCCTGATGCTTACATGAAGTGATGCGAAGTGAAGTAAAACAGAACCAAGAGAACACTGTTCACCACACAAGATTATGTAAGGATCAATTGTGATGGATGTGGCTCTTTTCAACAATGAGGTGATTCAAGGCAACTCCTTGTGACAGAAAGAGCCATCTACACCCAGAGAACTATGGAAACTGAATATGGATCAAAATAAAACATTTTCAAACTTTTTTTGGGGGGTTGTTGTTGTTTGCTTGTTTTTTCTTGTGTTTTTCCTCTCTTTTGATTTAATTTTTCTTGTACAGTTTAACAAATATGGAAATATGTTAAGAATTGCACATGTTTAATCTATATTGTATTGCTTACTGTCTATGGAAGGGGGTAAAGGAGAAGGAGAAGGAAAATTTGGAACACAAGATTTTGCAAAAGTGAATGTTGGAAACTATCTTTGCATGTATTTGGAAAAATAAAAAGCTATTTCAAATGTCATGTTATAGAATACTTAAATCATCTCATTTATTTGATTTGCCATGAACAAGAAGATAGACCATAGTGACTGTGATGAAAATAGCTACAGCTTATTACTATCTGTTAAGAGAGGTTTTTTAAAAGTGCTTATATAGGAGCAGTTAATTGGTGCAGTGGATAGAGCCCTGAAGTCAGGAGGACCTGAGTTCAAATCTGGCCTCAGATACTTAACACTTCCTAACTGTGTGACCCTGGGCAAGTCACTTAACCCCAATTGCCTCAGCAAAATAAATAAATAAATAAATAAAGTGCTTATATACATATTTCTATATGTACATATAAACATATCTATATGTATACATATGAAGAAATTTATTTTATTTTTCCTCAATTATAGCTAAAGATGATTTTTAACATTCATTTTTTAAAACTTTCAAATTCCCTTTCTTCCTCTCCTTACTTGTCCCAATAAGTTATGCAAAACATATTTCCATATTAACCATATTGCAAAAGAAAACACTGACCAAAAAAAAAGTTATATATATATACACATATATATGCTTCAAATCTGCATTCAGGTCACTTAACCCCAATTGCCTCAGCAAAGAGCAAAAAAAAAAAAAAAAATCTGCATTCAGACTCCATCAGTTCTTTATCTTGAGGTAGACAGCATTTTTCATCATAAGCTCTTCTATGAATAATTTTTAAATGTTTGTCTCTTTCCCACTCATAAATGGAATGAATAGGTGGATAAATTAGGCACAATGATGAGATCACAAATCCATCCAAATATAGAAGTAGAAAGACTATTGATAGCAATAACCATACAAAGCAACATTTTAATGTTTTGTCATTCTGCACTTTACAAAATGAAAATTTCCATGTGCATAGGAATAGAAAAAGAGTATTATAAATGAAACTATGACTTTCTAGTATATGTTACTTTTTTTTTTTAAGTTCAACAGGTAAGTTTTCAAAGCTGTTCTGCTTGTCAGTATCTCTTGAACATTTTTCTTGTCTCTTTTAGAGATTTTTTTTTAAAGCTATAATGGCATTCTTCCACAGATGATTTTTTAAAAAATTATACATGGCCCTAGAATGCATTTAAAATTAATCTTGTAGGCCTTTACATTCCTAAATGAGTTTTGCTGAGGCTATATTTCCCAGGTTAATTCTGGAAATAGCCTGGGGCACCATTGCAAAGTACATTACAGATAAGATAGAAAGTTGATAATGCACAGATGACTAATCCAGAGCTCACTAGAAAAGCTCCAGAGATGGATGGGGGAGGGGATAGAGTCTTTTCGGTCTCCTGTATGGATCTCAGATCACCATGGATATTAAGAGTGCCAGAACCTCCTGAAGAAAGAAGAAAAGCCATGTGGTAGAGTGAAAAGATGTTGAATTCTTGAGAAAGGAGATTGGGATCTAGAACCTGCTCTGACTTTTACTATCTGTGGATAAATCACTTCACTTTGATGACTTCTATCCCCTCCTCATCAGATGGTGCTCCCTTAGGAAAGGAGCAAGGGCCAACCACATCAAAACATTGTCGGATGATTGTAGGGAAGAGGTCGTAAAGTCCTCCTCCTTCAGTTTTCTCACCGGTGAAATAAGGATAACCATGAATACACTGCCTGTTATCTTATCTCCACAACTAGGTTATAAGTTCTAAAAGAATTAAAAGTTCTAAAAGCCCTGGGTTTCATTTACCTTTGTATTCCCAAAGTGACTTATTTTTGTCAGACACACATAGTGGACTCTCAATCGATTTCTCTGATTAGTTTGTTCTTAGCAAGTCAAATTTATCCTTCCCAATTTTAATTTATACTGATTATTAGAGCTGTAGCCAAAGTCCAATAGAGGTCTCCATGTGGTGCTTAGGAACCCATAAAAGAAAGAGAAATGAAGGCAAAGTTTTGTTTAGGAAGGTGGATTTTTAAATGGTGTGTAAATTTGAAATATATCCTTAATAACTTTCTTTGTTCTTTATAATCTTATAATAAAGCTGCCTAGAGGCAACTAGATGGCATAGTGGATAGAATATAGGACCTCAAGTTAGGAAGACTCATCTTCCTTAATTTAAATTTGGCTTCAAATACTTAGTTGTGTGACCCTGGGCAAGTCAATTAACTCTGCCTCAGTTTCCTCCTTTGTAAAATGAACTGGAGAAGAAAATGGCAAAACCATAAATATATGTTTAAAATGATTGTACTTACATAACCTTTGTCAGACTGTTTGCTGTCTTGGGAATGAGGGAAGCAAGAGAGGGAGGGAGAAAAAATTTGTAACTCAAAATCTTACAAAAATGAATGTTAAAAACTATCTTTATATGTAACTGGAAAAGTAAAAAAAAAAAAAAAAAAGAAAAAAAAAAAAGAAAACTATTCACTAAAACCCCAAATATGGTTCTGAAAAGTTGGACACAACTAAAAAATAATTGACCTTGACTAAGCCACTTAACTTCTATTGCCTTAGTTAGCTTAGCTGTAAAATGGACTATTGTGCCCAACATTCGGTAGACCCTTCTGAACTTGTACTGGTCTGATCAGCCACAGTCAAGACGCAATGTCCTTTGACTCTGACGTCAACATCAGGGACTGAAGATAACAACAACAATAAAATGGGAATGATGATAATAGCACTTACCTCCCAGGATTGTGGGGATAAAAAGAGATATTATTATAATATATATCCCAGATTCCTAAGCTATGGGTTATGACTCTACATGAGGCCATGAATGTAAGGGGTCATGAAATTATGTTTTATTATCATTAAATGTTTGATTTGTATACCTATTTTATATATCTATATAACTGGAGTCACATAAAAATTTCTTGAGCAAAAAGAGTGAAAACAATTTAAGAAGCCCTGGTACATATGAAATATGTAATATAATCATATATTAGTGTATTTATATTATATATGCTGTATAATGATTTAATATATAATGAAAACATAATATGTAACACATAAGGTATTATTTGTAAGTGATTATTATTATTAATAGCTAGCATCTGAGGAAGACAAAATTAGATGACTGCAAAGGTCCCTCAAAGCTCTTAAGTCATAGGAACTCATAATGAACATACCAGTCACCCACTTCCATTAAAAGCGTAGCACTCAGGACTGGGACATTTTATTCCTTTAGCCACAAAAGGACTAAGGTGACTTTAAAAACCTTGTGTCTCTTTCAGCCCTGGGAAAACAATCAGGGACAGTTTCCAGAAACTGGGTCAGGATAATCAGCTACCCCAATTGTCTCCAAAGTAGGAACTGCTGGAGGCTGATTAATTCATGGGACCTACTAGCTTCAGGTTTGAGAAGACCAGAGGATGACATAACTGGGGTACGAAAGGGAGAAATATGGCTTTTATTGACTCTAATTCCTCTGATGTCCTAGGGCTCAGCCTTGTTGAGCTTTCAAGCTCCATTACTTAACTGAAAGGAAGAATAGGGAGATTGAGTTAATAGCAACATCACCACAAAGGGAGATGAGAGCCCAGGAGGTGAGAAAAGAGAATTAAGAATAAAATGGGGGAGGACCTGGGGGGGAAAGGTCACTCAAAAAAAAAAAAAAAGAGTCTAACAGTATCCTGACTGCTCCCTTACAATGTCATTGCTGAACTTTGATCAGTGACTTCTGCTCACAAAGGAGAGAGAGCCTCATGAGCTTGCCCTGTGACCTACAGACAATGACGTTCCCCCTACCAAGAAAAAAAAAAGCAATTAATTAAAAGCAAACAATCATATCCCTCCATAACCATGAGGGAAATGAAAGGTACAGAGTTCTCTTTACTGCCTACAAAGAACAAGCCCGGGATGGAAGCAGGATAGGGCTTTTTCCCCTCTATCCTCTTACTCTGAAAAATTGAGCAAATTGTTTAGGGATTTTAAGCACTCTTTCCACAATGGGACGGCATTAGGGAGGAGGGAGGAAAACTTTACAACCTTTTTCCTATAATATTCTGACAGTGTTTTGACATGGCTGGTCCTTGTGCTTTCCCAAGAAAAGACCGCCTGGTGAAGAGGGCAAGTTCTGCCATCCATTAATTTGGTATTAATTGTGTACTCTCTATGGGCCTCAGTTTCCTGATTTGTAAAATAAAAGGATTAGACTGAATAATCTCTAAATTCCCTTCCAACTCCAACATCTATGACTTGATCATAAACATCCTTATTCACCTTTTCTCAGGAAGATATAACCCAGAGAAGTTCAATTTTTTTCCACCTGAAAAACCTGGGGAACAGGACATTATGGACCCAGGACAAGTTGAAGAATATGTAAGAATGGCTTTCTGTGTGTATGTGTGTTGTGTGTGTGTATGTGTGTGTGTGTGTGTGTGTTTTCTCTCTTTTTCTCTTATACACAATGATGAGAGAAAAAGGGTAGCACTGGAAATAAAGCTCTGGAAATTCATGAGTTTAACCAGCCTCTCCTTCCCCTTATTTATGCCTGGCAGGAAAAGAGCCAAGCTATAAATCAAAGTCTCCTTTCAGGCTGAACATCTGAGCCACAGGAGTGATTGAAAACTTTCATTTCTTTTCTCCTCTGGTCTTTCCCTCCCCTCCCCCTTTATGTTCTGTGTTGAGTTTAGTGCTCATGAATATTGCCCTTCTGGGCTACAATCCCTTCACTCCAGGTGTGAAATGGCTGGTTTCTATTCTGTTTTTGAAAGCTAAAAAGGTAGCAAAGTCACCTTTATCCCTCTAAGTACATAAACTGTATATATTACTCAACTAAGTGTAGACAAAGGAAAGAGAATTAATAGGAACTCCCATCATTTGGAACCCTCATTTACTCAGACTTCTTTCATTGTGTTGAAGAAACAAATGGTGGACATTCAATTAACAAGAATTTATTGAGTACTTATTATAATGCTCAGCACTGAGGATACATAGATGGAAATGAAACGGTCTCTGATGGGAAAGAGCTTACATTTGATAGAATCCCAGAATTTGAAAGTTTTTAGGGATCATTTAATTCAACCCATACATAAAAATAATTCACTAATACAATGAACCTGACAAGTGATCACCAAGACCTCTAAGGAGGGGGGACTCACTACTTCTTGAGGTTCATTCTGTTTTGTGAATATCTCTAATTTACAATTAGTCCTTGATGGATTTGATGACCCATGCCTCGTAATCTTAGCTTCTGGGAAGACTGAGGCTGCAGGATATCTTGAGTTCAGCAGCAAAGGGGAAATTTCAATCCAAGGGCTGCACTAAGTCTGGAATTAATTTGGTAGATCCTAGGAATAAGGGACCACTAGTCATCTAAGGAAGAGAAGAACCAATCCAAGTTGGAAATGTAGTAGATCAAAGCTTCCCTGTCAGAGCAGTAGTGAGATTGTATTTATGCATAGCCACTCCCAGTCTGGGCAAGATGGAAATACACAGTTGTTGCTGTTGTTGTTGTTGTTTTAAACCCCCCCCCTTTTTTTTTACTTAATTTTTTTCTTTATAACATTCATCTTTTATTCCTAATCTGACCTCTGAAATTAAGAGAATGAGCTTTTAATCTCTCCTCCATGTTATAGTTCTTCAAACATTTTAATATAACTATCTTGTCCCCAAAGGGGCTGCAAAAACAGGTCGGAACCAGGTTTTGTAACCGCTTGTCTATGATAAAGATGACTCCTTTCTTCAACTGATTCTCATTTGACATGGATTTAAGGTCGTCCTTTATCAAACTGCTTTTACTTTTCATATTCAGTCCTTTCAGTCATGTCCAACTCTTGGTGACCCCATTTGGGGTTTTCTTGGCAAAGATTCTGGAGTGGTTTGCCATTTCTTTCTCCAGCTCATTTTACAGGTAAGGAAACTGAGGCAAACAGGGTTAAGTGACTTGCCCAGGGTCACACAGATAATAAATGTCTGAGGCTGGCTATGAACTCAGGAAGATGAGTCTTCCTGACTTCAGACCATGTCTTCTATCCACTGCACCACTTAGCTGTCCTTTGGATTCTCTACATCTTTTCAGTGTCCTGAAATTGTGATGCTACCTTCTCTGTGTTGTTATTAAAGTCCCATCTACCCTAAAAAGTAGTCCTATCCCTTCTTTGACCTTTCTTTCTTCCCAATACAGCTTTTTTTAAAAAGCCTTTTTTGTTAATGTTCTAAATCACTATTGCTTTAAAAAGTGCAAATTAAAACAACCTTGAGGTACCAGTTCACACTTACTAGATTGATAAAATGGCAAAAAATGAAAATGACAAATATTAGAAGGGATATAGGAAAACAGATACTAATGTACTGGTGGAATTGTGAACTGATCCACCCATTCTAGAGAGGGTTATAAAACTATGGATACCCTTTGAGTCAGCAATACCACTGCTAGGTTTGTAACCTAAAGAGATTTTTTAAAAGGCATCAGCAGGGGCTAATTGGGGGGTGGGAGGTGGGGAAGAAGGAGCTATTTGTACAAAATATTTATAGTGACTCTTTTTGTGATAGATAAGAATTGGAAATTGAAGGGATGCCGGTCAATTGGGGAAGAGCTGAACAAGTTGTGGTATTTGATTGTAATGGAGTATTATTGTGTTATAAGAAATGACAAGCAGAATGATTTCAGAAAAACCTGTAAAGACTTGTATGAATTGATATGAAGTGAGGTGAGCAGAACCAGAATTCTCACAGCAATATTTTATGATGAAGAATCCTGATTGATTTGACTGCTCTTAGCAATACAATGATCACCAAGACAATCCCAAAGGTCTCATGATGAAGCAAACAAACTATCCACCTTGAGAGAAAGCACTAATCTTATCTGAATGCACACTGAAGCATACTATTTTTTCTTTCTTTCTTTTCTTCCTCTTTCTATCTTTTTTCCTTCCTTCTTTTTTTTCTTCTAATCTTCTTACACAAAATGATTAATATGAAATGTTTTACATGATTGCATATGTATAACCTATATCAGATTGCTTACTATCTCAGGGAGTGGGAAAGGAGAGAAAGATAGAATTTGGAATTTAAAACTTTTTTTTAAAAAAGAATGTTAAAAATCATTTTACATGTAACCGGAGAAAAAGCAAAATATTATTTTTAAAAAGACTTGTCTGTTGCCCTTAGCTTCCTTTGCCAGTTCGCTCATTATAAGTTTTAGTATACATACCTGATATTTTTTTACAAGACATATACATCCCTGTTACTTGATTCTATTCTTATCTTCTATTTCTTTTTTAGCATCTTGATTATCAACCTATTATCACTTACTATTATTCTAATTATATATTCTATGCAGTATATTTTCAAAGTCTTACTGAAATTTCAAGCTATTAATAAAAATAAGTTGATAATCTAAATTGATTGGTGAGGTCCCTATGCATCTACATTTGGTTCAAATTCTATTTTCTCCTCCTACTTGGAATTTTTCTCCATTATATCTTTGGAATTTTATTCCTAAGCATCTTCCATCTGTCTTAGGCTGACTTCTGTAGCATTTTACTCCATCTAATTCTGCCTAACTTTTCTCTGAGTTCTTAGGAAGCTACTTTATCAAAATCTAGAGGTGTATCAGTTAACCAGTGGACAACATTTAAGAACTTGCTATGTAGGGACAGCTAGGTGGCGCAGCCCTGAAGTCAGGAAGACCTGAGTTCAAATTTGATCTCAGACACTTAACATTCCCTAGCTGTGTGACCCTAGGCAAGTCACTTAACCTCAATTGCCTCAGCAAAAAAAAAAAAAAAAAAAAAGAACTTGCTATGTGGCTAGAATTGTTCTAGGTGCTGAAACTACAAATACAAAGAATGAAATAATTCTTACTCTCAACCAATTCTCAATTTTGTTACATTCTCACAGGGAAGATATCAAGTATATACAATAAATATATAAAAAATAAATATAAAGAAAAACAAGGGAGGGAAGGCACTAGAACTTGGAAGATAAGGAAAGGTTTCATATAAAAGGATTGCCTGAGCTGTGTCTTGAAGGGAGAAAAAAGGATTCTATAAGATAGAGCTGAGGACTATTCCAGGCCAGGGGTCAGTCATTGTAAAAGGATAGAGATAGATGAACTATTATGTGTTAGAAATAGAGATGATCCCAGTATGACTGGATTTAAGAAAACTAATGCATGGGGACTTTAGTGGATTACTTAAGAGAATTCAGCAGAATGAAGATTATCCAGATCTGACTCAAAATTAAATGCTCTGTTCTGCTATCTCACAAATTGGCTACTGATACTGCCTATCCCACCCCATTTAGTATTCTTCCACAACATGTTAACTCTCCTGTTTAATATTTGAAGCATAAAAAATTTTAAATTAAAATTAATTGATTATCCATCCCTATTAGATTAAAACCTCCTGGAAGAAAGGGGCTATTTTATTCATTTTTATTTTCTCATATGTCCCAGTACAATTCTTGTATGTAGTAATTGCTCAGTAAATAATGATTGAACAAATTAAATGAATCCTAAATGACTCCAAGAAACCTGAAGATGAAATTTTTTCTCTGTCCTGTATTTACAAAGGCATAAAAGTGGATTCATACATTTTAAAAGTAAATTTGGATATTTAATTAGAAATTTAATAGGAAAAATAGATTTTAATAGGAAATTTGTCAGACAATATCTCTTAATTAGAAAATTAAATAAATAGAATACCTCTATCAGATTGGCACAGTTGACCATAAAGGAAAATGACAAATGCTGGAGGGGGTGAGGGAAAATAGGAATATTAATGCACTACTTGCAAAACTATAACTGGTCTAGCCATTTGGGAAAGTAATTTGGAACTAGATCTAAAGAGGTACTAAATTATATATACTCTTTGATTCACTGATGCCACTATTAGGTCTATATTCCAAAGAGATCAAAAGGTCCCCTATGTACAAAATATTTATAATACATCTTTTTGTGTAGCAAATAACTGGAAACTATGGGGATACTAATAAATTGTGAAATGGATGAACAAGTTATAGTATATGAATATAATGAATTACTATTGTTATATAAGAAATAAGGAAGGGGAAAGTTTCAGGGAAACCTGGGAGGATTTTTTTTTTTTAAATAAACTGATATAGAGAGCAGCTAGGTGGCAAAGTGGAAAGAGCACTAGTCAGGAGGACCTGAGTTCAAATTTGGTCTTAACACTTCCTAGCTGTGTGACCCTGGGCAAGTCACTTAACCCAATTGCCTCAGCAAAAAACAAAACAAAAACAAAAACAAAAACAAAAACAAAAACAAAACAAAACCTGATATAGAATGAAGTAAGCAGAACTAGTAAAAACAATAGCTTTTTATATCATTATAATAGTATTACAAATATAAAAACTCTGTATAATTTTAATTAGCCAAGATTCCAAAGAAACAGTGATGAAGCTTGCTGCTCATCTTATGACAGAGATGATCTCCTCAGGGTATAAAGCTAGTTATATTTAGTTTTAGACATAGTCATTGCAGGAATTTGGTTTTGCTTGCCTACACAAATTTTTGACACAAGGTTTTGTTTTTCTTTCTTTTTCAATTGGACAGTAGATAAGAGCAAGAGAAGGTAGATTTTCATTTGTGAAAAATAAAATTAATTTTAAATAAAAATAAAAACTCAAAGTTGCAGATATGCAGAGTTGGGGTACAAACAGATGGGAGTATTGTTAGTCTGGAGAGCTCCTACAACATATTTTTCTTTTTTCCCTAAGCACACAAAAATCAATTTTGTATCTGTACAAATTATCCTGAGTTTGTTTGGGAATATTCTAAAGAAAAGAAAAGGTTTTTGACTCATCCCTCTATAACTCTATAATAGGGCTCTATCACCCCTACTTTGACCGTTAGATCAGATTTGAGCCTCAGTATCACCACTTGCATATTGTTGAGTCATTTTTGGATTTTTAAATTTGTTTTGTTTTTTTCAGTCATACCTGACTCCCTATGACCTCATTTGGGGTTTTCTTGGCAAAGATACTGGAATGGTTTACCATTTCTTTCTCCACCTCATTTTACAAATGAGGAACTAAGCCAGATAGAGTTAAGTGACTTACCCAGAATCACATAGCTAATAAATGTCTGAGGCCAGATTTGAACTCAGGAAGATGACTCTTCTTGACTTCAGACACAATGTTCTTTCTACTGTCACCTAGCTTGCCACATACCTGCATATACTCTAGATTCCTTTTCCATTTCAGTAATTGATAATCACAGTCCCCACAGGATTGTAAGGAAACAATGAGATAAAAGGTATATATGAAAGTGTTTCACAATTTATAAAGGTGAAGCATTCTGACAGTTCATGTCTCCTTAGACTTGACCACCAAATAGAATTATTAATGTTTGCTTAGTCTTTTAGAGATACAAATCCCCTCACATATTACATTCACTCATCTCCTAAACATCAACAATATAACCCAAGACTTTCTACTTGTGATCTATATTCTATTAATGAGAAATTCAAGAAAACTTCATAATGCATAGTATATATTTGGAAGGGAGCATTGCTGGTGGTCTCTACCATAAAGAACACCCACCAATAATAGATGTAAAGATATTAATAGAGGGTATATATTTTTTTTCCTTTTTATTAAAGCTTTTTATTTGCAAAACATATGTATGGGTAATTCTTCGACATTGACCCTTACAAAGCTTTCTGTTACAAATTCCCCCCCCCCTACTCCCCACCCCTCCCCTAAATGGCAGGATATCCACTACATGTTAATTATGTTAAAATACTTGACAAATCGAATAAATGTATACATATTTCCACCCTTATCTTTGGTGTGCAAGAAAAATCATATCAACAAGAAAAAAAATCAGAGAAAGGAAACACAATGCAAGCAAACATCAATAGAGAGCATGAAAATGATAGGTTGTGGTCCACATTTCATATCCCTCTCTCAGGGTGTATATGGCTTTCTTCACTGAACAATTGGAACTGGTTTGAAACATTTCATTGTTGAAGAGAGCCATGTCCATCAGAATTGATCATCATATGGTATTGTTGTTGCCGTGTATAATGATCTCCTGGTTCTGCTCACTTCGCTCAGCATCAGTTTATGCAAGTCGCTCCAGGCCTCTCTGAAATCAGGAGGATATATTTTTAAAGGTAGAAAAAATGAACCTGAGACTTTGGATCCAATGGTCAGACCGTCCTTAGTAGGACTTAACTTTTTTTTACTAGCAAGACCAACTAGTACCTTATTAATTTAATTTTCTCCTATTAAAGCAAAGGAAAATCTGGTGGGGGTGGGAATCGAGGGAGTTAGTTGTTGGTCTAGTAAGTATAGGAAACTAGATGAGGAAATTTTCTCTATCAAAGCTGATCACCAACCACTCTGCAATTTATAATCAGTGAGCTTGCATGAGAGTGAAGTGAAATTTCCAGGGTCTTATAACTAATATGTATCAGAGAAGAGAGTTCTTCTTCACTCTGTCCACTAGTCCATGATGCTTCTAATGGTGTATGAAATAATAAGAAGAAAACAGGAAGAAGAGGGGGAGGGGAGAGGAACAAGAGAGAGAAGAGAGGGAAGAG
>JAJPUD010004859.1:17422-65095 GCA_023553655.1 Myrmecobius fasciatus
GAGAGGGAGAGGGGAGAAATGAAGAAGGGAGGAGAAAGAGAGAGAGAGAGAGAGAGAGACAGAGAGACAGAGAGAGAGAGAGAATCAGAAAGAGAGACATACAAAAAATGAACACTGTAGATTTTTAACATTGACACTAGTGGCATTATCATTCTGCTTTGGATTTCATGGGGTTGACTTGGACAGTGCCTTGCACGTAATATGAATTTAATAAATGCTTATTGAATTGAATTGTTTTTTGACCCAAATCCAAGACTCAAGTCAAATCAAAACTATTTTCAATGATTCAAAAATTGGGTGAGTTTCTTTACACCAAAATAAACCATCTCCATCCCAGGCTCCTGCTTCTCTATTAGGCTCCCCTCCCAATCTAAGTAAAATAAAGAAGCACCAGACAGCTCTCCAGTTTGATTGACGCCAAAAGCATAGGAACTAATCACTTTGAAGTTTCTTGCTCTTGGACTTTAATGACTCTCACAATCTAGAGACTGAAAGTAAAATAAATCCCTCTAATAATTCTGCTAATACCTTCCTTTCCAGGAAGAATCCATATAATGCAAACTTTCTTAGCAACTCAGAAATTTCATTAGCCTTGTAAGTAGAACCATACTATCTCAGCCAAGTGTCCATTTAGATCACAGTGGGTGCATTTCCAAAGTGCTACCATAATTAACAATGACAGTTCTTACTATAAACTTCTGTTTTCATAAGTTTCTAATTCTACTGTAAAATTCAGTTCACCCAGGCTGAAGCTTTGTATGGGAAACTTTTGCACACATTTTTTTTTTCTCCTGAATAAGACAAAGTTTTGGGAGTGAGGGGGAGAAATGGATTATGCCATAGTATAAGCATGTAATCAAAGATAACTCTTTTTTGCATAAAGAGCTATGACTTTTGTTCAAAAGAATTTAAGAAAAGAGGACATGAGAGTCCTATGATATGTATATACATGTATATACACATATATGTACATACACACACTCACATCTCAAAGAACTTAGGAAAATTGATTCTCTCAGTCATATTATTCACGTACTCATCTGCTCAAGCCTAGATTATTCTAAAGCACAAAAACAAGACCTGGCATTAGAAACCATGTAATCCAGGGCAGCTAGGTGGTACAGTGGATAGCACACCAGCCCTGAAGTCAGGAGGACCTGAGTTCAAATCTGGTCTCAGACACTTAAAATTCCCTAGCTATATGACTCTGGGCAAGTCACTTAACCTCAATTGCCTCAGCCAAAAAAAAAAGAAAGAAAGAAAAGAAAGAAATTATGTAATCCTATCTCCATGTTTTACAGATAAACAAAGGTCCAGGAAAATGATATTATTTGTCCAAGGTAGCATCAGTTTCTTTGAATCATGCTTCACACTGGTACTAGGCTAGAATTCTTTTACAAAGTTACTAATGCCTTTTGTTTTTGCATCATAAACATTTCTGTCTGTAGCTTCCCATATTCTTGTCATTGTATTTGGTTGATTCTCTCATTAATAGAAGGCTTAAATAAAATGCTTAACGCCTCCTACAATTTACTTGCCCATTCATTTATATATCTTAGAAAGAATTGGAGCCAAACAGTTTTGTGCCAAATCCTCCCCAAGGAAGGCACATAGTAAGACTTAATAAATATTACTGAATTGAATTGGGTTTTTTGTATGGTTTTATTTTGTTATTAATTAAAGTTTTTTAATAATTGAAGTAATATTTTATTCCTTATTTGATACCTTTATTTAATTAGTTGGTTTTGTTTATGGATATTTTAACTTCAGGGGGGAAAAGAATTAAATATTAAACTAATTTACTAAAATGATGGTTTGGTAAAAAATATTTTTATAAAGACAAGGAAAGAAAAAACTATTTCAAAATGGGAGAATTATCGAGAATAGAACTATCCCTAAAGATTAGTTGAGCATCCTGCTTGAAAATATGTCATTATTAAATGTCATATTAAATATTATTGAGTCCCTGAATAAATGATGTCTGGATAGAGCTTAATCTTCCCTAGCAAGGTAAATTGGAGTTTTAAATCCTCCTTCAGGCTAATTGAGTCTAGAGTAGCATTCTTTCCTTGTGAGACTAAAAAGAATCCACCAAAGAGGCTTAAAAGTATGGCAAGAAATCTTTTAAATTAACAGAGAGCTGTCAGAGTTGCATATTTGATGTCACAATACATTTTCTTCTAAGCACCCAAACTCTGCCACGTGAGTTGATATTATAGGCTATTTAAGTCAAAGGATATTCAAATAAAGTGACTATGCTGCCATATGATCATTTCTGTTATTACATCTGTAAAAAAAAGTATCTTTCTTTTTCACAATTACATATATATATATATATATATACACCCTGCTTTATGAAAAGCTGACATGCAAAAGTCTTAAGTTCATAGAATTGATTTGACAAGCTTCATGAAATAAATTAATTATTTGCTTTGCCATAAGATTCACAGTGGGGTGTACTGTTAAATGTTTATACTAGCTGGTGATGGGGAAGTATGTGCCTAACACACTTTTAAGTTTAATATGCATTATTAAAATTTGCTTCATCATTTTCTTACATCTAGAAGATAAAACAATAAATCAAGAATTGATTTCTAGCATTTGCTGATTTGTAAGGTTTAGTGGAAATGTGAAGGTATTGAAACAACAGTAAAGAACAAGACATATTCCTCTTCCTCCCCACAATCTAGAGTTTTGGATATCATGAAAGAAAATATATTCAGAATTGGAGAGAGTGGCCATAAATAGTGTGAGGGGAAAAACAGAGGGAGAACTCAGAAGCTGGAAGGAATGAGAAAGGAAAAGGTCTAAGATGAAAGAAGTTTGTTAACAAAATATGAGAGATTCTCAAAGTTACAATGGAAAAGGAAGGCAAAGCTAGTTAAAGAGCTGTAGGACCAATGTAGATGGGGATAAAAGAGTTAGAAATGGAAGCAGAATAATGGGAATGGTTCTTAAGTATTATGCAATTTAAATTTCCATATTAGTAGATGAAGATATTGGAAGTTGGTCATAGTATAGGGATATAGTATCTTTAACCTTTTTCTCCTACCTTCAAGTATTCTTTGGTGGCAGAAGACTTTATAGTTGGAAATCACTTCCTATTCTAAGCATCCAGGTAGTGATGTGGATAGAGAGCTGGGTTTGAAAAAAAGATTTGAGTTCAAATTCTGACTCGGACTTGACTATGTAACCTTAGACAAATCACTTAATTTATCTCAGCCTCAGTTTCCTTATCAGTAAAATGAGAATGATAATAGCACCAACCTACCAAGCTTATTGTAAGGGATTAAATGTGATGATATATGTGAAGTACTTTGCAAATATTAAAGAGCTATATAAATCCTAGTTATTATTATGAAAGAAGGGCAATCAGAACTGGTATCAGAGGTCCTATTCCAAGAAAAAACCTTAACTACAAAGAATTTAGTAACTTCTTAAGTCCTGAAGGTGTGAATCTCCCATTTTAAGACTCTGGTTCTGGGACCCAAATCAGATAGATAGATGATAGATAGATGGAAAGATAGATGGATAGATGAATGGATTGATCTAGATCTAGATTTATCTATCTATATACATATACACATTTATACACATAGGGAGAAACAACTACTCTGTATTGAATTCTAATACTGTCTTTTTTCCTCTAGAAAAAAAGAAGAAAAATCTCTCCAAACCCAAATTTATAAGAAGAGATTCAAATTCAACAAACATTAATTAAGGACTTAATAAATTTAACACACTGTTTTAAGCATCTGGAACACAAAAACAAAAGCAAGGCTCTTGGTGCCCTCCAGAAGTTAACATTCTACTAGAAGAATGTGAAATACACATATATAAGTATAATATAGGGGAGGAATGAGAGAACAATAATGGTTAGTGGCCTGTGAGCTGAACTTAGAAGGACAAAAAAGGATCATTCCAAGAATAGGAGACAATTTGAACAAATGGATGGAGAAAAGAGAAGGACTGCCCAGGTTAAGTGAAAAGAAGAGTTCATATTACAAAATAAATCCAGAAAAGTGAACTATGGAGGGCTTTAAATACAAGAGTGAGGAATTTGTATTTTATCCTAGAGATAACAGGGGATCATTAACCTACCATTTTAGAGTAAAGGAGTGTCATAGTCCAACCTGAGCCTTAGAAATATCATATCAACAACAGTGTAGAAAATGGATCAAAGAGGAGAGACAGGAAACAAGTAGAACAATTAGGAGACTATTAGAATAGTTCAGGAGAAAGGCAATAAAAAATTAAGGCAACAGCTATATGAATGAAGAGAAAGAGGTAGATTTGAGGGAGATTGTTAAGATAGAATCTCCTGAGACTTAGCACCTGGTTTCCTAAGGAGGAAGAGGATAAGAGAAAATAAAAAGTCAAAGATCATTTCAAAATGTTCAAGTCTGGGTGACTGAAAGGATAATAGTATACTCCAAAAAAAAAAAAAAAAAAAAAAAGGAAGGAAGAATAGAATTCATGAATTCAGTTTTAGATATATTTAGTTTCAGGTGTCAATGGCACATATAGGAAGAAGTTCATCAAACATTTAATTATGGAGGACTAATCTATCCAGGGGGAGACAGCAGGCTGAGCCCACGGAAAATGATGAAATCAGCAAGGGAGGGAGTACAGAGAGAGAACCCAGAAAAAGAGACTGAGCAACACCCACACTTCAGAGGTAGGTGATGAAGAGGATTATTTATGATTATTAGTAATATGCAAAATTACTCTCGGGGAGTACAATGATTTAAGATTTTTAAAATATACAGAAAGGACCTGACATACATACTTTTTATCTGTTCTTTAAAACAAAATATATACAGATTGTATAACTTGGAGGATATATGGAAGAAAGGATTAAAGGGATGGGGGAAAGACTAAAAATACTTGCCAAAAGTCACTAAGGGAGAAAAGAATGGATTCATCCCTCCTGGCTCTGGATAAATTCCCCAAGATGGGTGTCTTCTGAGATTATACTGCTCAGCTAGCCTTTGAATCACTACAATTCTTAACAAAGAAAGGGGATGACCATCACTCTTCTGCACCTATTTCAGATGAATTCACACTCTCAGTAGTGACATTTAGCAAATTTACTGTCTGATTTGCTCATCCTCACTGACACATCCAAACAATAGATGCACAATGGAGCACAAAGCAGCAAGATAGGCATTCTGCCAAATTCTACACCAGGCAAACCCAGGGTACAATGAAGGAGAGAGATGTAAGGCTGTGCAAAGTGGGTCAGATCCCTTTACCACTTATTCATCCCTCCTTGCTCCATCCAAGCCTGAGGCCTTGGATCTCTCTTTTCTCTAACTTTAACCAAACCTGTGATTATCAGAGGGGGTGATGATAAGAGAATGATAAGAGAATTGCACTGACCTTTTCTTCCAAGCACAATGACATATGCAGATAGAAAGAGTAACATTAAACCAACTGAATGAGGTAGGTGATAACATAGGAACATCTCAGTACAAATTAGGATCTTTCCAGCTGAGAGCTGACTTGAAAAGGGAAGAGAGGGATAAGGCACATGGTGTGGAGAGGGATAAGGTCATTGAATCCCTTTACTATGTTCCATATGAAGAGAGAGGACCTGATTGAGAATAGCAAAGCTGTAAATAAGAATTATTTTTCACTAGCAAACTGACACTAGATCATAGCCTAGAGCTGGAAGGGACTTCAGAAGAGGTAGGCTAGTCCAACCCCCTCATCGGACAAAAAAGAAGCTGAAGCACAGGAAAGATAATTGTCTCACTAAAGGTCACATAGGAAATAAATGTCAAAGGCAGATCTAGGCCTGAATCCTCCAACTCCAAAGTCTGGGATTTTCCCCCTGTCCCAAGCGTTGTAGCTTGTACCTTTCTGGCCAAATTTATGAATCTTCATTTGGCTACATTCCTACAACCCCTTAAACAATAGTCTTCAAAGGGTTAAATCTCATAGTCCTCTCTCTCTCTCTCTCTCTCTCTCTCTCTCTCTCTCTCTTTGTCTGTGTGTGTCTGTCTCTGTTTCTCTTTTTTTCTCTCTCTCTCCTCTCTCTCCTCTCCTCTTCCTCTCTCCCTCTCCTTCTCTTCCTCCTCCTTCCCTTCCTCCCTCCCTCTTTTTCTTCCCCCCTTGTGTCTCTCTCTGTCTCTTTTTCTCTGTCTCTCTGTCTCTCCTCTTTCTCTCTCCCTCCTTCCTCCCTTCCTCTCCTCCTCCCCCTTTTCTTCCTCTTCCTCCTTTCTTCTTTTTCTTCTTCTCCTTCTCCTCCTTCTTCTCTTTCTCTCTATCTCTCTCTGTGTCTCTTTCTTTCTCCAGACTTCTACAATCTAGTTTTCCTTCTTATTTTTTTTTGAATGAGAGCATAACTAAATAAGCATTTTTTAAAAGTTCCTACTATGTGCCAGTCACTGTGCTATGGGTTTAACAATTGTTATCACATGGGATCCTCACAATAAAGCTGAAGAAACGGAGACAAATAGAATCCAGTGACTCATCTGGGATCATATAGCTAGCAAATATCTGAGGCCATATTTGAAGTCGGGCCTTCCTGATTCCAACATTAGTGCTCTATCCACTGTGCAATTGAGTCCTCACCTCCAATCATATTCTAATAGAAAGACAACATGAAAAAAAGCTAAAAGTAAGACACAGGAAATAGTATGGCATGGCAGATAAAGGGCTGGCCTCAAAGCCAGGAAGAGCTAGGTTCAAGTCCTCTCTCTGACACATACTGGCTACATAATCCTGGGCAGGCCATTTTATCTGTCAGTGTCCTGGGGGTATAGGGTGTGTTCAGGGAAGACTAGTACCTCCCAGTGAGGGCTGCTGAGCCCAATACAGGACCGCTTTTCACCTCAGTGTCCACTTGATCTCACCTATAACTTCAAGAAACTGTAACCTGCACAATAGCCACACCCCAGTAAACCATTTCAGCAGATAGGCTAAACCAGGTTAAGAGTAACCAAAGGATCCCAAAGTTTGGGGGGTGTCTCCCCCAGGCATATAAAGACTTCCCAGGTGGAATGGGCAGATGAGAACAATTTGTTCCAGTGGCCATGAAGGCAAGCAAAGCAGGTATTATGGAGTGCTCAGAGCTTGGTTAGACATCAAAGACATCATTCACTGTATCCTGAGTCATCACCCGTTGTCTTGACTCTCTCTTGCCACTGGACAAAAAGAGAGACTAAGGCTGATGACTTCATGAAACTGCCTCACTTAAATCTAATTTACACATTAATCAAAAGACTTTACCATAACATTTTACCATTTCTAATTATCTCAAAGCCCCAAGGAGATAGGCAGTGACAAGCAACAGATGTAGATATCCTGGAAGGTGTTGTCACAACCCTGCAAACAGGCACTCCAGGCCATCTTACTGAAAGCAGCAGTGGGATTCAGCAGCCCTATGAGTGTCTGAGCAGACTTTTAAGGATCACATTGCTCACCTCCACGGGTGAAAAAGGGGCTAGAAAAGGAAGGGAGGGAGGAGGGAAAGAAGGAGAGGGAGAGAAAAATTGTCTGCTTACCTAACCTGATTCCCCAGCAGGCAGGGATCCCTTTCTGTAGTCGAGACACTAAAAAAATGTACAAAAGCTGAAAAAGCTGATTCTTCTCATCAATGTGTGTACACTTACAGACCGTACAAATTCTAGTAGACCTGAAAGAAGTACAGCTCTTGTTGAGAGAGAATTCAACAGGTATTTCATCCAAATAGCAGCCCTGAGTGAAAAACAAGGCTGGCAATTGAAGGCCAGTTTATTGAAGTAAGAGCTGGACATGCTTTTCTAGAGTGGCCACAGTGAAAGGGAATTCCATGAAGCTGGTGTAGATTTTGCATTTGAAACTAATCTAGTAAACAAGCTCACTTGCCTTTCAAAAGGAGTGAATGACAGGCTCATGACAATGCAATTGCCACTTGCAGGAAAACATCATGCGATCATCATCAGTGCCCACCATGATGAATCATGATGAACCTTATCATCAATGTGCCAAAAAAAAAAAAAAGATACACTTATAATTCTGGGTGACTTTAATGCTACAGTAGACTCAGACTACCAGATGTGGAGGGAGTCCTTGAAAGGAATGGAGTTGGAAACAGCAACAGCAATGGTCATTTACTATTGAAGACTTGTGCATCTCATGACCTTCTCATCACCAACATTATATTCCATTTACCTAAACATAATAAAACTTCGGGGATGGATCCTTGCTGCAAACATTGGCATTTAATAGACTATGTGATTGTAAGAAGAAAAGACAGACAGGATGTGAACATGATCAAGGCAATGCATGGTACAGAGTGCTGGACTGATCATAAATTTATTCTCTCCAAGCTGAATATTTACATTCAACAAAAGTGGCAGTCTCTAGGCAAAAAGACTAGATTTATAAGGTGTGTTTGTGTGGGGGTAAGTCCCATGCTCAAACAAAAGCTGATTAAAATTTTCCAGATTATATGGCAAGAAGTTATGCCCCAGGAATTCAAGGACACCTCCATTGTACATCTTTATAAAAGTAAAGGGCATAGATTTCCTGTGACAATCACAGGGAAGTCTTTCTCTTAGTCATCATTAGCAAAATTTTTGTTGGAGTCCTCCTTAATAAGCTGACCCTACACCCAGAAAAAAGTCATCTACCTAATGTGGCTTCAGAAGGGGCTGAGGAACAGTTGATATTATGTTTACTTCTTGACAACTCCAGGAAAATTTCCAGAGGCAGAACAGAGATGTGTATATTACTTTTGTAGATCTGACCAAGTCCTTTGATACTGTCAGCTGTGAAAATTGAAAATTTTGTCAAAATTCGATTGTCCAGAGAAGTATATGTCAATTTCATAATGGCATGCTTGCCCAGGGTCTGGACAATTGGCAATGCTCTTGAGCTTTCCCAGTCACCAATGGAGTCAAACAAGGCTTTGTGCTTGCCCCATGCTTTTTAGCATGATATTTTCAGCATGTTGTCAAACACCTTCAATGAGGACAAACATGGAATCAAAGTCACCTACTGCACTGATGGCAAACTCTTCAACTTGAAAAGGCTACAAGCCAAAACTAAAGTGGAGGGAGTGTTAGTGCATGATTTTTTGTTTGAAGATGACTGTGCACTCAATGCAGTCTCCAAAGCAGAGATGTAACAAAGTATGGATCAATTTTCTGCTGCTTGTGCTGATTTTGGCCTTATAATTAACATCAAGAAAGCACAGGTCCTCCATCAGCCAGCACCACACCATCCATATGTGGAAGCATCAGTTACAGTAAATGATGAATTTGAGTGCTGTGGATAAATTCATTTACTTTGGCAGTATACTCTCCAAGGATGTCCACATTGATAATAAGATTGACACACTCATGGCCAGAACTGGCTCAGTGTTTGAGAGGCTCCAAAACAAAATGTGGGAAAGGATAAGTATTAGACTGATTACCCAATTGAAGGTCTACAGAGCCATTGTACTGACCTTATTGTTGTGTGCCGATGAAACCTGAACAATATACCAGCATTATGCCAGGAAACTGAATCACTTCCATATGAATTGTCTTAGGAAAACTCTGAAGATCACCTGGCAGATTAAGATACAAAACACTGAGATCCTTTCTCAAATTATGCTTCCAAGCATTACTAGTCTACTGCAGAGAGCACAACTCTATTGAACACATTGTTCAGATGTCAAGTGTAAGCTTGCCAAAAAAAATTATTTTATGGAGAATTCATACAGAGCAAGCGGTCACTCACGAGGTGATCAGAAAAAAAGCAATATAAGGACACACTCAAGGTATCTTTTAAGAACTTTAGTATCAATTATATGACATGGAAGATACTGGCACACAACTGTCTGGCATGTCATGCCCTCATCAGAGAATATGCTGTGCTCTATAAGTAAAGCAGAATTAAATTAGCCCAAAGGAAACATGAAATACACAAAATTAGAGTATCCACCCCAAATGTTCATACGAACTATTTGTGTCCGACCTATGGCAGAGCATTCCAAGCTGATATTGTCTGATCAGCCTGAGTCAGACATGCTGCAGCTCAATTCTAACATAGTGATGTCATTTTGGTCCTCTTCAAAAATGTAGTGTGACCACCACTACAACAGATGCTGACCTGAAAGTTTCCTCACCTGGGGATTACCTATATAGGATATCATAGGTCTAAGCCCTATCCTTCCTAGATAAAATATATACAGAAGGAGAAATCTCAGGAAGGAAGGCATGGATACTTGGGGTCACCAGGAAAGACCTGCTGTAGAATGTGGGATTTGAGCTGATACTTGAAGGAAGTCTTGAAAAATTTAGAGGTAGAAGTAAAGAGAGTAAGTATTCCAGGAGTGAGGGGCAGCCAATGCAAGGACCCAAGGAAAGAAAATGGAGCAAGTAGGTCATTGGAAACAGACTGAAGAGTACCTGGAAAGACATAAAGTACCTGGAGGAGAATAAGAAAACTAAACAGTAGAAAGGGGCTGAATCAGGTTGGTGGCTCAGTGGATAGAGCACTGGGCCTCAAATCAGGAAGACTGGAATTCAATTCTGCTCTCAGACACTTCCTAGCTGTGTGAATGGGCAAGTTAACTAAGCTCTGTTTGCCTTAAATCTTTGCAGAAGGAAATGGCAAATCACTCCAGATCTTGGCCAAAGAAAATGCCAAGTACAGTATAGTCCACAGGTTCACACAGAACTGGAATAACTGAACAACAACAAAACAAAGAGGTCAGGTGGTAAAGAGCTTTAAATGCCAAAGTGAGGATTTTATATTTGATTCTGGAGTTAATGGGGAGATGCTGGACTTTAGTGAATAAGGAGGATGATGTAGTTGGATTGATACATCTGGAAAATTGCTTTGGCAGCTGAGTAGAGGATGTATTATATTTGGGAGAGAATTGAGACCAGGCCAATTAAGAGGTTATTTTGAAATTCCAGGTAGGAGATGATAAGAGCTTAAACTAAAGTAATCAAGTAGAGATAAATGGATATACAGAAGAGATGTTTTGAAGGTAAAACAATGGGATTTGGCAACAGCTTAGAAATGCTGGGTAGGTGCAAGTGAAGAGTCAAAAATGGCACTGAGGATTCAAGTCTGGATGACTGGGATGATGGTGGTAGTTTCATCAATAATAGGAAAGTTAGAGGGAACGATTGGTAGAGGGAAGAAGATGACGAGTTATTTTTTTTAATTGAATTAAATTCATCAGAAGACACCTAATTTTAGATGTATGAAAGGTAATTCATTTAAAAGAAATAATGAGCAGGTTGATTTCAGAAAAACTTGAAAAGATTATATGAACTGTTACAGAGTAAAATGAGCAGCACAAAGGGAACATTGTAACAGAAATACTGTATAATCTGTGAATGACCTAACTATTCACAATATAATGATCTAAGACCTCCCAAAGGACTCATGATGAAAAATTCTATCCAGCTCCAAAGAAAGAATCTGAATGCAGATTGAAGCATATTTTTTCACTTTCATATTTTTTCATGTTTTTTTCTTTAATTCTATATCTTTTTTTTTACAACACACATGACTAATATGGTAATATATTTTGCATGATTGAACATGTACAACAATATAGGGATGAGGATGAGAAAATTTGCAATTCAAAATATTTTTAAATAAATGTTAAAAATTGTTTTTACGTGTAACTAGGAAAAAATAAAATATTATTTTTAAAAGAGGTAATTCATGATGTAGCATCCAGCATTACATATCCAGTGGGTGTTAGTTATGTTTGTCTGAGATATACATATCTGCATAGGGATGATAATTCAATTCACAAGTGCTGATAAGATTATCAAGTAAGATAGAATAGAGGGAAAGACAATAGGGTATGGAGTAGTCTTATGACTTAGATGAAAATCTAGCAAAAGAGATTAAGAAGAACAATCAGAAAAAAATAAAAATTATTTTTATGCAAAGGACTTACAGAGACTTAGCTGAGAAAACTAAGAACAACCTCTCACTAGACATAGAGAGAAGAGAGTATCTGAGAAGAGAGGGTAGATGAACAGAATCAAATTCTGCAGAAACAGATGAGAATTGAGAAAAGGCCATCAGATATGTTTATAAGAGATCCTTGGTGACTTGGGAAACAGCAGTTTCAGTTAAATGATGAGAATGAAAGCCAGTTGCAGAGGTTTAGAACAAGAGAGAGAAGTAGTACTATCTAGTATAGATGGCTTTATTAAAAAGTCTAGCCAAGAAGGAAATGAGAGATGTGGGATGAAGGTAAGAGAGCTGTGGGTTTTTGTTGTTTGTTTGTTTTTAAAGATTGGGAACAGAGGGTGTGTATCTAGGTAGTAGAGAAAGGGCAATTAAAGAAAATTGAAGATAGGAAAGTGAATGGGGATGATTGTGTGGCCAATCTTCTGGAAAAGATAGGCGGAATGGAATTAAAAATACATATAAAGGCTTAGCATTGTCCACCTCTTCAACTGAAACAGTAAAAAGGAGATCTGTTCCTTGGAAGTAGATGGAACTAGGGGGAGATGCCTGAGGGGAGTGAGATGAAGAAAAGGGGAGAAGTAGGAACTCTGAAAATGGACTCAATTTCTTCAGTTATATATGAGATGAGGTCCTCAAATAAGAGAATAGGGGGAGAGGGTACTCTAGGAGGTTGGGGGAGAGGATACTTTAGGAGGTTAGAGGAGAAATAAGGTTTGGTATAGCTAGTGAGTAGTATAAAGACATGAAAAGAGAAGAGACAGTTTGAAAGTTATTGAAGAGAGTTGGAAAGTGAATTGTTTAGGAAGTAAAAGTAAGGCTTTAGCTGAGATGAGATCCACTTGTAGATTCATTTAGCACAATTTTACAATATGCTCTAGCTCCATTCAGCATCATATGAACAGGAACAAAGAAAGTGAGTGTTGAGAGTAATTTAGGATTAGAGTATGGCAAACTATGATTGGAAAAAGGACAAGGAACTTAAAGATTTGAGAGAAGGATAATATAGAGTTGAACTGGTTCACCAACACAACCAAGATAGGAAAGGAGGGAGACTTTAGACAGAATGAGAGTATCTCTAAACTCTAAATGAGAGTATCTGTCTGGGAATACATTTCCTTGAAGTGTGGTGCTCTTCTACCACAATTTGAATCAGGAAGCATGAAAATTGAAGGGAAATTACTTGGTTTTCTCTCTCATTGTGTCATGTCCTAATTCCAAATTGGCAAGTGCAAAATAAAGCCATGTCAATCTATGCATCTTACTATACACGCTCCTTCCTGGTCAGGAACTTTTCCCATTGAAATTTAGGTTCAGCTTAATATGTAACCAGGTTTCAAAATCAAACCCTCTAAATTAAGCATGTGAGCCCACCTTGGTATTTTTGGAGAGCTGAGACAACTGATCCACAATCCTAACATTTCAACCTAAGTCCAATCAAAGATTAGAAACTATCTCTTTCTACCTAGCTCTAGAATTAGTTGATAAACAGAGGGAGGGAAAAATCCTAAGCAAATAACTTACTCCTCCTAATTCTTACAAGCTGTTCTCTTCTATGGTGGAGGGTTTGTTCATTAAGTATAAATGGAATAAAAATAAATAGAACAATGGGAAATGGAACCCAAGGCCCTGGGCACTGTTCCAGGAGATGTACTTGGGTATTATCCTTGAGCTGGTTAGAAGCCAAGGGAGGCATTTCACCTGTCTTGGCCCAATCTAATCCAATTTTCAAAAAGTGTTCATGGGTGCTGGGTGACTTAGTTACTGTTTGCAGAACAAGCTGAAATCTTTGAATGAAAGCATCTGTTTTGCCTTTTAATTCAGGGCTCTGGAACACCCAGCCCTTGGGACACACCTCTTTTAAAATCACCAACCACAACCACATGGAGTATTTATTACAAGAGAATAGTCCTCTCAGATAACAAGAATGCCTTACATAAGGGTCACTGGGTAGTTTTTACTCATAGATTGGGCCCATAGACATGCATCATTGACCTCTGAGGTCATTTTGGCTCTAGTTCAAGACAAATAGAGCTCTGATTTGTAGATGCAGGTGAGAGGTTTGAGGGCAAAAGAAGAAAGAAAGGGGGGAAAAAAACAAACACCATGAAGCTACAAAAATCTACCACATCCTCTGCTGGAGCTGAACTGGGGCTGGCCTTTGGGGACTTTCTCGGCTCCTTTCCAGAGTCCAACTAGAGTAATGATTTACAGCACTTACAGGAGTTTATAATGTAATTTGCTACAGTTTGGTGGGTTTGTTAAAATACAAGCTGCAGATCAACAGAAAATGAAAGAAAGTCATAGAAATGCCTTTCTTACCTCAACCTCCCCATCAAAGTCCCAAGAGACTTAATTTGGTCTTTCTAGCTTTCTCTGTGTTTATTATGCCTGAATGCAATTTAGCACAAAAGTAGAGTACTTAAAACAATAACAACAAAATTTTTATCGTGTATTATAGATTTGAAATGTTTAGGTTTTGGTATGTACACGTTTTTTAATGCTATTCTGTGACTTGAGTCTCTCAGCTGAAGTTCAGAAATGTCCCTGGTGTACAGAGCACTTATTACAGATTAAAGGCATTAAAAGCCTTTAGCCCAGCTGGACATAGGTGTCAATGCCATTCACTCTAATGGCCAATGAAAAATGCAGGGAGACTCCAGAACAAACCTAGCAAGCTGCTGCTCCCACTCAGAAGTGATTGATCTATCTGTCTGACAATTAGGACTAATGAAATCCCTAGCAGTTATCTCTGTATGGAAATGAATGGGCTACCTACCTCACTCAATAGTGAGCTCCCTGTCACTTTCAGGGAAAGGCTGAATTGGATGACATTCACGATTTATAATCCAAGCAGCAATTTATATGACTTCAAAGTTCACAAAATTTTCAACAATACCAGAAGGGAGAGGCTGCCTTCTTTTTGCCTTATTTGTATCCCCAGAAATTAGCATCATGCCTGCCATACTAAATAATTTTTTAAATTCAATTAGGTTGTGTGTGTATTACTGACAAAATTTTACAGATGAAGAAACTGGGGCTCAGAAAGGTTAATTCATCCAGGGTCACATGGTTATCAATCGGCAAAACTGGGACTTCAAATGTTGGCTTTCTGGCAGCAAGATTAGACCCAGTAAATTAAATGCATCAACTTAGGCAAAGGGTGCAGCTGGCCAAGTTCCTAAGATCCATTGTGATTTTATTCCCCAGATTTAGTTTCTAGTCATTCTTGCTGTCTTCCCTACATGGACAGTTATTTTCTCTTCAGTTTTGTTTTTCCATTGTTGTACAAGCTATGGAGAGCTACTTTCCTCCATCAAACAAATTTTCAGGATTCATTTTTTAGTGTTAACTGTCATTCTATGGAGAACTTTTCTTTTGGAGATGTGAGATCTGTTCTATGATTTCATTGACATTGGAAAATCTCATGGCCAATGCAGATCCCAGGACCTGCTTTGCAATTTATAGTATCTGAATATTGCCCACGGCACTGAAAATTTAATCATGTTGCCCAGAGGCACAGAGCCAATATGTGTCAGAGGCAGGACCTAAAACCAAATCTTCCTGAGTCCTTAAACCAGTTCTCTATACTGAAGAACTATGAGGGCCACCCTGGAAAACATAACAGTAAAGCCATGAATACCAGTTCTCATTATTATTGTTAATTGTTTTAAGGTTTACTTTTTCTCATTTGACCATCATCACAATAATAATAGTAGCTAACATTTATATAGAATATAATATCTCATTTTGAATATATCATTTTATCTTCACCAATAACCATGGGAGATAGGTGCAATTATTATCCCTCTTTTACAGATGAGGAGACTAAGGCATACAGGGATTAAGTGATTTGCCACACAGCTAGTAATTATTCCAGGCCAGATTTAAACTCGAGTTTCCCTATTCTCTCAAGGCAGGAGAAGAAAATCAAGAAATCAATACTTTGGAAAGTAAAACAGCAAAGTTATCAAAGATGAGAAGGGGAAGAGGTGGTAGGCTAACAGTATTAATTGCTGCAGAAAGATCTGACAAAAGAATAAGGATTTATTGTTTTTTTAAAGGGTACAGAATATGGCAATTAAGAAGCCATTGGTAATTTCATCTCTCCCTCCTGCTAGATTCAGTATAATGTAATGACTAGGGCACTGGCTTCAGTTGGGAAGATTTAGATTTGAATCCTATCTCAGATACTTACCAGTTGTGTGATCCTGAGCAAAGAACATGCCTTCTCTGAGTTTCATTTTCAGGAAGATGACAAGAGCACTTCCATCAAGAAGTGGAGACAAGCATCTATCCTGTGCAAAGGAAGCTTAAAATCACATTAATGCTGCCAGCCAAGAGGACTTGCCCCTTATTATTATGGGATTTTAAAAGCAGTTGCCACCTTTGGCAAGCACTCCTATATAATAACAACAATAATAATGCTGACTTATTTTTATGCTTTAAAGTTTACGAAGTGCTTTCTTCCCTTCTGAAACCTAATGAAATAAATTGGGCAAGAATTACCATCTTCATTTTCCACCTGAGAAAACTGAGACCTGAGGGATACCTATCTACTTAAATGTTAAATATGGAGTTTGAACCCAGAACTCCTGATTTCCAAGCCTTGTCTCCTTTCCACTGCTCCTTTTTCATATAAACTGCTGTCAAATCAGATTCTAGTTTTGCATTTTGGAAACTGATTAAAAAACAAAAACACCTTTAAGACTTTACATTTATTCCTATGCAATTTTATTTTATTGGCTTGGGTCCAGCATCCAAATCTACCAAAATAATTTTGAGTTCTGATTCTGTCATCCAACATGATGGCTCTCCTTGTTAGTTTTGTTTTAGTTGTGAATGTGATAACTCTGATTTCTCTACTTTCATCTCTTCATATATGTATTATACAAGCAGCTAGGTGGTACAAGAGAGTACTGATCTGGAAAATCTGAGTTCGAATCTTGCTTCAAAGACTGTGTGACCCTGGGCAAATCCCTTAATCCTGTTTATCTCCATTTTTTTTTTTTTGCACTATTTTTTCCAATTACATATAAAGCTAGTTTTCAAATTCATTTTTTTAAGATTTTGAGTTCCAAATTTATCTTCCTCCCTCCCTTTTTCTTCCCCCCTTCCTAAGACAGCAATGTACAATCATATTAAAAAATATACATTGTATGTTTACCATGTATTTATAACAATTATAAGCATATTGTAATTATAAATATAATATGAAAACAAAAATGCATAATATAATAATATTTGTATTATATAATGACAAATATATGTTATAAAATGATTTTTTATATATGTATGTATATATATATTTCTTTGTTTTCTAGGGAGACACAATTAGGATTTAGTGACTTGCATAGGATAGTTATCTAAGTAAACATCTGAATTTAGGTCCTCCTGATTCTAGGACCTGTGCTCCATCCACTGTGTCACTTAGCTGCATTCCTCAGTTTCTCCTGCAAAAGGAGCTGGAGAAGGAAATGGTAAATTACTCTAATATTTCTACTAAGAAAACTCCAAATGGAATCCTGAAGAATCAAGCATGACTTAACAACAACAATAACAATCCATTGCATACTCAAATGTGACACATACATGTATCAATGAAGATTTTCTGTTTTCTTCTTGAGAAACAGGGATTGAAAAGAGATTTTTTTGGAGGGTAGGGAGAGGGGAATTGCATGATTCTAGTGCCCTATTTGGGGACTTCCACCCCGGGATGGGATCCACAACAACAGACTTGGCACTTCAATTAGCTGACAGTAGTAAATAAGAGTTGTTGCTACTCTCCAGAGTAACTGCTGTCTCCCAGCTCCTGGCCCAACTGTCCCTCCCTCTTTTCCAGGCTTGCCATCTGTCTCCTAGCTCCTTTTCCAAACCTAGGAGAACTTAGTCCTCTTTATACCTCCCTTCCCCAAATAAGATAATCTTCTTTAGTCTAAAGACAGTCATTTAATCAGTACATAAGCATGTTCTAACACTGAGTGTTGACCTCAAAGCCAGGAAGATCTGGATTCAAATCCTATTTCTAGCATATTCTGGCCTGTGTGAACGTGGGCAAATCAATTAACCAAAACTCTCTAAGATTATACATTTTTGAGAATGCTGCTTTACACTGGTAGAGAGCTGTTGGGTTTTTTGTTTGTTTGTTTTGCTTTGTTTTGTTTTAGTTAGAAGTGAAAATAAATAAATAACAAACAATGCATGAATAAGAAACCACAGGTCCAATCTTATTATTAGCTTCCTATCAACTAATCAGGTTCTCACTAGATTACTGGCACATTCATTGTCACCTCTGATTTGGAAGTTAGAGAGACAGAGATAGAGACAGAAGTAGATAGAGATGGAGAAAAAGAAAGGAAGATGGCAAGACAAAGTTAGAAGCAGAGATAGATAGGAAGAAACAGAAATAAAGACATAGGTAAAGATAGAAAAAAAAAAAAGACGAGATAGATATAAACAATATAGTTTCATCCAGTTTGTAAGACCTTCCAGAAGTCACATAATCTGGAGTTGGAAAAGACCTGAGAGGTCATTTAAATCCACCTCCTCACTTTACAGATGAAGAAAGGGGGCCCAGATACTTGCCCAAGCTCATACAAGCAGAGAGGGTAGTGACAGACTCTTTCCACTATACTGCCCTGACTCCCAATTAAAATTAATACAGGCTCTGACACTCATTCTATGATTTTGAAAACACTTCTGAGCCTCCATTCCTTTATCCATTAGAAGCTCCTCACCCCCCAGAGTTGTAACAAATAAATGAGATAATATGTATGAAGCCAAAGGCATTATCTCCCTGTCTCTCAGATAGCCATTAAAATCTCTTCACCCCACTACTTGCCAAGATCAAGTTAATTTTATATGTACATGTTTCTGGGTGGGTCTGTGTGGGGATTTCTCCCATTCATTTCTTTCTCCACTCTCCTCTCCTGTCTCCATCTCCCCATTACCTCCCAGCCTTAGGAAATCCTCACTATAAAGCTTGGTGAGCCTGAGCCTTCAGGGAATACTGGGAAGTCAGCTGGAAAAGGGAGGACATGAGTCAGTCTTCTTCCCCTATACTTTTTGTGGCTTTACTCACCAGCCTAGATCAAGGGACAACTTGACCTCAATCCCAAATGAGCATGAGGAAAAGCAGGAATCCCAAACTCTCTAGAGTTGTGGTGTACCCGTGCCCCCATGCCTCTTCTTGTAGCCTGCTGAAAGGTTCCTTTGACTCCCATGAGTAAATGTTACTCCAATTATGTCACACTAGTTATGGTACCCAAATCTCTATGTGACTCTGAGTAGAAAAAGTGTAATCATTTGTAATTATTGGAGCTTGGCACTTATTTAGCAAGAAGACATTTAGGAGACATTGGGTATAATGTAGAAGGAGGTGGGTAATGGGTCTGATCTGTTATATTCCTCCTAATCCATTCCCTAATTAAAACAAAGTAAGGCAGCAGCAATAATGAGTTCTATTAAAAAACAATGACATTAATGCAAGGTAAAAGTACAATAAGTTTAGTGTCTGAAGTAGAATTTAAAGTCAGGTCCTCCTGATTTCAGATTACCATCTAACTGCTCACAACACTATGAAGCAGTTACTATTGTACCCATTTTACAGATGGGGAAAACGAGTGAATAGACAATACATGACTCAGAGAGGATTTTGCACCCAGATGTGTGGTCATGCCTAGAAAGGAGTTACAATAATCTTTTGAAGAAGGAATGAATTCAAGATAATGTATAGAATAGTTCTTAATGTCTTGTAGAATTTGTTATTCTTGCTGTTGACTTGTTTCCTTTTAATTAGAGATTGGGTTAAAAGGAATAGGAGGGAGATTAGACCCATTTGCCCACCTCCTCCTCCATTTTTACTTGGTGTCTTCTTGCTAAATGAGTTAGAGTTTTGAGAGCTGAGCTCCATTGTTCCAAATGATTACATTTGTTCTACCCCAGAGGAGTCACATAGGAACCCATAGCTAGTGTGACACTATTACATTAACAAAACCAGAGTGGAAAGGGCTGGGTTTGGATCCAAAATTGAATTTTACTAACTGTGACACTGCCAATCCCAGTTTTTTCAACTGGAAAATGGGGAAGGAGTGGGGGAAAGGACTCACACTACTACCTCACTGAGTGTTAAAATCAAATGAGATAATGTCCTAGAAAGTGCTTTGTTAATAGTCCAAAAGAAAGGGTTTAGCTGATTCTATCTAAATTCTGATGTCTTACTTCCTAAAAAAGCAAAGCCATAGAAGCCATATATTTGGAGATGGGGATGGGGGAAGGGAGGGAATTGAACTATTTGGACGATCATTTTAGTCATCCTTTTTGGATATAGTTTTGCTTTAAATTATTCTCAAGCTAACAAAAACCCTAAAATGTGAGTTAGCCATTCTTTATTCTTGTCAGGCAGAAACTTTCCACTGAGACTGATTTATTTTCTTAAGTTCCATGTTCCTCCTCTCCTCCCTAATCCTTATCTCAACATTTTAAGGCATGTCTTTTCATTGGCCAGGTGATCTCATTGGGCCAGCTAGAGTGACAGCTGTCAGTATGGCAAAACCTTTGGATTTACAATATAATTGTTGCTCTGGGGAAATTGTCATGACTGCCTAAACCACCAGCAGCATTTTTTTTTTCACTAAAAATACTGAAACTTGAGAAGTGAATGGATGTTTTATTTTGAAGACCTCTTTCCCTTTTTTCTGGAAACCTCAGCTTGAATCTCCTGTTTTTTAAAACACTTAAAGAGAATGCTGTTATTGACTATGAAGAGACATCACAAAAGAGAAGATTCATCCTGTTGGAGTTTACAATGGAAGGACACATGGTACATGACAAGACATAAGAAGTCAATAAACATTTAATAAGTACCTACTATGTGCCAAATAATGGGCAAACCAATACTTGCCCTCAAGGAGTTTGCAATCTAATAGTACAGGCAACATGAAAACAGCTATATTTAAACAGGTTGTATGCACATTAAATAGGAAATGATCAATTGAAGGCACCAGAATTAAAGGAGTTGGAAAAGGCTTTTCATAGAAGATACAATTTTAGCTGGATGGGACTTGATGAAAGCCAGGGAAATCCTAGAGGTGGAGCTGAGAAAATAGAGAAATTTAGGCATGAGGCACAGCCAATGAAAATGCAGTCAGAAGGTGGCGTGTCTAGTGAGCTGATTGGCAAGAAGGCCAATGTCAGAAGACTTATAAAAGAACTTGTAAAAAGGCACATTAACTTAGTGTGAACCTAAGGGTGTATGATATTAATGGAATAATATTAACCAGATGAAGTTCCTCAGGCAAAAGTTTGTGGAGAAGATGAATTCTATGGATTATAAATTTAAGAAACAGAGGTCTAAAGACTGGAAGCAGGAGTTACCTTGTCTGCTGTATGTTACTTGACTGAAAAAGAGTATAAGATAAAGAGGTATTTGGTGGAAAGCACTCATGTTGAAGCCCAAGATGTGGAGTTCAGATTTAAAATGGCACTTTAATAAGAAGCTAAGGACATGGCAAAGCAATATTTGAGAGATGATTTTTGTCATCCAAGAGTAGTAATAGATCATAAGATCCTAGGACTAGAGTTGATAGGGACTTCAATGGCCGTATTTTACTTTTTCAGATGAAGAAACTGAGATCCAGTAAAATTAAGTGACTTACCAAGATCATACCAATAATAAGTCAGAGGCAACATCTGAACCCAGCACCTCTGATTCCAGAACCAGTAAGCTATATATATATTCTTCTAGGTGTCTGCATTCTAATTAAATTCATGCTAACTTTTAGGAGGTAAATGGTAAAGAACTTAGAGAATTTTGGCCTCATTTTCTTGTGACATTTGCCAGTTCAGTCTAAGATATCAGAACCATTGAGTAAGAAATATCCAAGAGGAACAAAATGAAGTCATTGAAAATGAGGACCATTTGATTAATACAGATATTTTCCATCAAACCCTATGAAACCAAACACCAACCCAGACACCAAAAAGTTCAAACCAAATTAAATTCCAAACTGGACAATCCCCAGCAAATGTTCAGACCCCACAAGATGTCTGACCACCTACCAAATCCATCTTTCCACTCTTACACAGTTCAGGGGTTGGGGGAATAGAAAAGCAATTGGTAATGACCAATAAATTTACTGTCTACAAACTCTGGAAAGTGCCATTATAGATCATTATAGATTTGCTTATACATCATTAGAAGGTTCTAAATGGAAGAGCTTTTGGCTTAGTTACCCAGGAATATCTACCCCATTCATTTTTTTTAACTTCCTACTCCATCAAATATGTGTATTTAAGTGCAGGTGTGAATGTGTGTGTGTGTAAATACACAGATGCACACACATTTTTCTTCTCTAGGCTAATTATTTATAAAACTCTTTTCTCTATACTCTGTTTCCAGAAATATTCTCATCATTCACCCTGGAAAACGGGGAGGTAGAAAAAAAAAACTTGTTTTTCTAAGTTTCCCAATCCCATATAAAGATACTTCTTGACCTGTATAGCAATTATAGCAATATTATCCACAATCCTCTCATACTCCCACTACTATACTTCCAGATTATGTTTAAACAGCATAATCTAGACTTCCTCCAACACCTAAAATTCCCTCACTGGGGACAACTGTCTTTTACTTTAAAATACAAAAGTCTGGCCTGGGTTGGCTTATGTCGACAAGGAAGTAATGTATTCAAGAATATTTCAAGGAGCTCAGTGAGCTTGAAAACTGAGGGAAAATAAAATTGCATTTTAACAGACAAGCAATCCTGGAATATTTATTCAGAACTCCTTAACTAATCCTGTCAAAACTAACAACATTTAGCTGAGCAAAGCTGATGAAAACCTCAAATGTATGGTCTCCTGTTTATTAATAATATGACTGTGAGACTTAGGCTGTGTACTGGGAGTTTTCTCTTTCTAGAACAATGTTTCCAAGAATTCTCCTCCTTATACCTTATCTGGAACAATTGAGCTGGATACAAATCAAGAAAAATACATTTACTAGATTGAAACTAGCCCAGAAGCTTTGGCAAATCTATCATCTAAAATGAGCTGCATATCTTCCTCTTACATGTTTCTTTTTTTATAAGGAAAAAAAAGTTGATGATAGAAAAATTTTTATAGAGAAAGAAGATTAAATTTTATGGAAAAATAAGTTGATTAAAATGATATTTGATCTAATATTGTTCTAACCCACAGTGCCAACAACTCTTAAATTACAAAGGGTCTGGCCACTTCTCAAAAGATTGCCCAAGTCGTAATGGAAAGATGGTGCTCATCACTAGCTAACCACCAGGCAACAGGTGGAGAGGGAACAAATACCTGCCACCAATGAGAACCAATCAATAAAAATTTATTCAGTAATAATTAAGTGAAACTGATGACTTTGCTCACTTAAATCCAATTCACTTGCATATCATGGAATCACCTCCCTGATGTCATAGTTCTCTTTGAGAATGAAGCACAAACAATTACAAGCAACAATGAATCACCAGGCACTCTTCTAGTTGCAGGAAAATAAAGATAAAAATAAAACTATTCCCAACATCAAGAGACTTATTCTGTATTTGTAGAAACAACATGTTTCCACCATTTATACAAAATATCTACAAAGTAAATATAAGGAGATATTAGTATTCCGTTTATGTTGATGGTGCCATTTGGAAGCTTTTTGAAAGCAGACAGAGGAACATGGCAGTAGCAGTTCACATATCCCCTTTGTCACAAGAGTATTCCATCTACCACTGTAGCCCCAAAGGCTCCTTTCTCACCTTTTCTCCCACCTTGTCCAATCCATCCTCAGCCTCTCAGCCTTCCCCCCACAACTCCACTGCCATCTCCCCTCACACAGTCACAGAAAAATACTGTGTTGTTGCCTTGAGTAGAAAGGAGGTGAATACAGGCACAAATGTGTTCAAATACATACATCAGAGACTACAAGACAGGTTTTTTTTTTTTTTTTTTACTTCAATTCAGGTTCTCCTTGTGACACCTTGAGCCTCACTTTTTAAAAACCATAATATCATTGGCTTATAGCTAGATGGGACTTCAAAAACTACCTAGCCCAATCCTCTCATTTTGCAGATGAGGCAACTGAGACCCAGGGAAATCATGTGACTTCTGCAAGGTCACACAAGTAGTGTCCAGGGTGGTATTTGAACCCAGGTCCTCTGACTTCAGAGTCGGTGTACTTTCAACACTACTCTGAATGAGCTTTGACTGGGAATATAATGGGAATATTAAATGTTCTAAAATAGAAAAGACATAGGATTTGAGATCCAAAATCTAAACTTGAATCCTAGCTCTATCTACCAACTGTTGCAACCTCGGTTTCCTCATCTGTAAAATGAGGAGAATGGATAGATGATCTTTACTGTCCCTTCCAAGTCTAAAATCCTATGATCTTGTAAAATGAAAACAAATTATTCATATCTAGCTGGGAAGATGACTTGCATTCATGAAACAACTAGGAAACAATTCAAGATAATAAAATAACAATGCAAGCCAATAGAATACAAAGTATTTTAGGGATTCAAAAGCAATCTGAAGCAAGCTGAGTAATCATGCACAAATAAATTTGTGCATGTTTCCTTTCTCTTTGCATCTCTTAGTGACGCTATTTGGGGTTTTCTTGGCAAAGATACTAGAACGTTTTGTCATTTCCTTTACCAGCTCATTTTTTTTAAATAGATAAGGCACTGGGGCAAATAGGGTGACTCATCCAGGGTCATATAGCTAGCAAATGTCTGAGACTAGATCTGAAGTCATGAAGATGAATCTTCCTGACTTCAAGGCCATTGCTATATCCACTGTGGCATCTAGCTGCCCTTAAGCCTACTTAGTTCAAGAGATTCTAAAGACATATCCTCCTTACCCAGTTGCTATTTTGAGCCTAAACCAACTTTAGAAGAGATATCCAAACATCCAGAATCATGCTTATGATGCATATGTTTGCCATTGAGCTCAGCACTGAACAATGGTGATAGGTAAGAAAGTGTAGCATATAGCAATGTGTCAAGACCAGCTGGGATCCCAGCCAGGCCAGAGTATTTTCAAAACTTCCCATAAGGGGCACTACTTGTTGGGGGAAGTAGTGAGCCAACTGAACTATAATAAAAAGGCTGGGGAATGAGTCTATGGGGCTCAGTATTTCTCTACACAATAAAAACTCAGCTCATTAACTGCAGTCTGGGTGTTCTGAGCTAGAAATGACTCACACAAAATTCCCCCAGACCAAAAATTCAATATGTCTGAGAGTGAAATGAGGTTCATGTTGCTTCCTTCCCTAGTAATTCCTAAGGCTCTATGTGTATGTGCAATCCTTAAAAACCTGAGCAGACCCCTTACTCCTATTACCTTATTTGTACTATTACCATCAGTAGCATTAAACAGGGGTGGACATTCACAGAGGTTGTTGGGAGACAAATGAAGCAATGTTTATGTAACAGGTGAGGAGGCAAGGCAGAGCTAACAGAAGTGTAAACAGATTTCAGTCAGACCACAATCATTTACTAAGTCCTTATTATGTGCTAGGTGCTATGCTACAACTAAGTTACCAAAAAACAAAACAAAACAAATAAATAAATAAAGGTTAAAAATAATGCCTACCTTCGAGGATCTTGAATTTTAATTAAGGAGACAGACAATCTTTAGATCCTTTAGATAACTAAATACATATTAGATATATTCAGAGTAGAAGGAGGGAATCTGAGAGCTGCTGGATGAACAGGGAAAGATCTCCTGCAGAAAGTAAAATTTAAACTGAGTCTTAAAGGAAACAGGGAAACTGAGGCATTTTCTAGCTTCTCCCCCCTCTCCAGTCCCAACATGCAGCTATTGGGATATGAGGTCAAAGAGTGTCTTACTCTTTATTCCTTAGCTTAAACTTTCCCTTTCATCCTTAGTTTCCTTGTTCTCTACACACATATTTTTCTTCTTACCTTAGATGCTTCAATACTCTGCTGTCAGTGTTCCCAGATCCAGGAAGCATGTTTTGTGCTCTTTCTCTGGCCCATATTGAGTTTTTATCACTTCATTCTCTCTTTCCAGTCTTCCACTCCTGCCAAGGGTGAGACTCTATTACCCTGCTTCATTGCCCTTGCTCTGAGCAGCACCATCCATCCACTACTGTTTTTCTTCTTAGGGAGAATTAAATCTCTTTTATGATGAGGTAGCTAGGGCTAACATCCCTTTAGGCTAGCTAACACTTAGACTGGCCAGTGTTGGAATGTCTCTAAGTCAATTAGTTTATTTCTTTGCCTTTTTTTTTCTCCCACTCAGTACCCATATCTCCAATCTCTATATAAAAGGGCCTGATTAGGTAACCATGAAGATGTCCCTTTTCCTTCCTAGCCCTCATTTCCAGCCAAATTATGGTGATCGGATGCCATTCCTTCACTAATGCAGTGTTTGGGCAAAATGCTTCCCTTGCATTCATTCAGAAATTCTCATTAAGTTTTGGGGACTCATAAAAGCATCATCCATTCTTCTTTCTGTTTTCTGTTTCTTTGGCTTCTCCCATCCCCACCCCTACTTCTGAGGATAGGGATATATGTCATTCAAATTACTGTGAACTTCAAAGAAGTCTCTTCTTAAACTTCATATATATATATATATATATGTATATGTACATATATGTATGTACATATAGACACACACAGAAAGAGGGAAAGAGAGAGAGAGAGAGAGAGAGAGAGAGAGAGAGAGAGAGAGAGAGAGAGATCATAGGTACACTAGCTCTAACAACTGTATTAGCTTAGCAGCTCTCTTCTCACAGTCTCCCAAGAATTTCTCATTTTCCTTTTCTGTCATCTTAGTCAATCTGATGGATGTGAGATAATTGCTCATAGTTGTTTTAATTTACATTTCTCTAATTATTAGTGATTTAGAATATCTTTTCACATGGCTATTGATAACTCATATTTCTTCCACTACTTAGATTCTTTGACCTTTTATCAATTAAGGAATAGCTCTTAATCGTGTAAATTTAATTTAGTTCCGTACATACCTTAGAAATGAGACCTATGTCTCATTGCTGCAAAGATTTTGTTTTCCCAATTTCTTACCAAATCATCTCAAAATAGCAGTAGGACCCTATGAAGATAAGGGACCCAGTAGAAACTGCTGGCTACTCTGTTACAATACCAAAGTCTTATGTCTCCATTACACATTAACTCATCAAATGAGGTTGACCCCATTCTATATATTTTCAGTTTAAAAATATATATATAAATACAAGACCACATTTATTCATATGTTTATCTCATTGGCTTCATCTTATTTAAGCTTATTGGATTTAGCCCAATGTTTTTAGTCTGAGATACTTTTAAATATTGATTGTCATCCAATGTATTAGCTATTCCTCCTAGGTTTATGTCATATACATAGCTGATGAGTGAGCCATCCAAGTTGCTATTGAAATTGTTGAACAAGGAAGATTGAATGACAGAGTCATATTCCACAGTACTAGAAACTTTTCTCCATATTTATATAATTTCTTGACTAGTTACAAAGTCCAGTTAACTGGACTTTGATCCAAACCAGATAGCTCTTTTTGTGTTCCTTAGCATATCATGTGAAATTTGTCAAATGTTGTAATCAATATTACCTTTGGCATACCCTTTTCTGCTGAAACTGACATAAAGAATATCTAGTTTCTTCCTTGCCCCATCCCACACACACTTGGCCCAAATACGTAAACAGGGATTAAAAAGTAGAAAGGGATCCTCTCTCAATTCTGGGTCTTATTTATATCATCTGCCACCATAACTGAAATGAAAAGCAACATATGATTGAGCAATCACTGTGTCTCAGGCTCTGTCCTGTGCTGGGTATAGAAATACAAATAAAACAGTGCCTTCGCTAAACAATCTTACATTGCAATGGGAGAATATGATGCATATGAGTGATTTTTCTACATTAACCTTTGCAAAAAAATTTTTTGTTCCAAATTTTTCCTCTCCTTCCCCCTATCCCCACCCCTAGATGACAGGCACTCTAATACATGTTAAATATGTTAAATTATATGACAAATCCAATATATGTATAATATATATATATATATACACACACACATATATATATATATAATAGTTATCTTACTGCACAAGAAAAATCAGATCTAGAAAGAGGAAAAAAAAAAAACAACCTAAGAAGGAAAACAAAATGCAAGCAAATATTCACAGAAAGCGTTAAAATGCTGTTGTAGTCCACACTCAGTTCCCACAGGCCTCTCTCTGGATGTATATGACTATCTTCATCACTGAACAATAGAAACTGGTTTGAATCACCTCATTGTTGAAGAGAACCATGTCCATCAGAATTGATCATCATATAGTCTTGTTGTTGCTGTGTGTAATGATCTCCTGGTTCTGCTCATTTCACTTATCATCAGTTCATGTAGGTCTCTCCAGGCCTCTCTGAAATCATCCTGCTGGTCGTTTTTTACAGAACAATAATACTCCATAACATTCATATACCATAATTTATTCAGCCACTCTCCAATTGATGGGCATCCTTTCAATTTCCAGTTTCTTGCCACTACAAAAAGGGCCGCCACAAACATTTTTGCACATGTGGGTTCCTTTCCCTCCTTTAAGATCTCTTTGGGATATAGGCCCAGTACAAACACTGCTGGGTCAAATGGTATGCACAGTTTGATAACTTTTTGAGCATAATTCCAGATTGCTCTCCAGAATGGTTGGATCCTTTCACAGTTCCACCAACAATGTATCAGAGTCCCAGTTTTCCCACACCCCCTCCAACATTCGTCATTATCTTTTCCTGTCATCTTAGCCAATCTGACAGGTATGTAGTGATATCTCAGAGTTGTCTTAATTTTCATTTCTCTGATCAATAGTGATTTGGAGCACCTTTTCATATGACTAGAAATAGTTTCAATTCCTTCATCTGAAAATTGTCTGTTCATATCTTTTGACCATTTATCAATTGGAGAATGCCTCAAATTCTTATATATTTGAGTCAATTCTCTATATATTTTAGAAATGAGGCCTTTATCAGAACCTTTGAATGTAAAAATGTTTTCCCAGTTTATTGCTTCCTTTCTAATCTTGTCTGCATTCATCTTGTTTGTACAAAAACTTTTTAACTTGATATAGTCAAAATAATCTATTTTGTGATTAATGATGATCTCTAGTTCTTCTTTGGTCACAAATTCCTTCCTCCTCCACAGATCTGAGAGGTAAACTGTCCTATGTTCTTCTAATTTGTTTATAATATCATTCTTTATGTCTAGATCATGAATCCATTTTGACCTTATCTTGGTATAGTGTTAGGTGTGGGTCAATGCTTAGTTTCTTCCATACTGGTTTCCAATTTTCCCAGCAGTTTTTGTCAAATAATGAGTTTTTATCCCAAAAGATGGGGTCTTTGGGTTTATCAACACTAGATTACTATAGTCATTGGCTATTTTGTCCTGTGAACCTAAGCTATTCCCCTGATCAACTACTTTGTTTCTGAGCCAGTACCAAATGGTTTTGATGACTGCTGCTTTATATTATAGTTTTAGATCTAGTACAGCTAGGCCACCTTCATTTGCTTTTTTTTCCTCATTAATTCCCTTAAAATTCTTGACCTTTTGTTTTTCCAGATGAATTTGTTATTTTTTTTAGGTCAGTAAAATAATTTCTTGGGAGTTTGATTGGTATAGCACTAAATAAATAGATTAGTTTAGGTAGCATTGTCATTTTTATTATATTTGCTCGACCTATCCAAGAGCACTTTATATTTTTCCAATTGTTTAGTTCTGACTTTATTTGTGTGGATAGTGTTTTGTAGTTTTGCTCATATAGATTCTGACTTTCCCTTGGCAGATATATTCCCAAATATTTTATACTGTTGATAGTTATTTTAAATGGAATTTCTCTTTGTATCTCCTGCTGTTGGATTTTGTTAGTAATGTATAACAATGCTGATGATTTATGTGGATTTATTCTGCATCCTGCAACTTTGCTAAAGTTGTAGATTAATTCTAATAGGTTTTTACTTTATTCTCTAGGGTTCTCTAAGTATACCATCATATCATCTGCAAAGAGTGACAATTTGGTTTCCTCATGACCTACTCTAATTCCTTCAATCTCTTTTTCTTGCCTTATTTCCAAAGCTAGCATTTCTAATATTGAATAGTAATGGTGATAGTGGGCAACCTTGTTTCATCCCTGATCTTATTGGGAATGGTTCCAGTTTATCACCATTACATATGATGCTAGCTGATGGATTTAAATAGATGCTACTGACTATTTTAAGGAAAAGTCCATTTATTCCTATATTCTCTAGTGTTTTTAATAGTAATGGATGTTGCATTTTATCAAATTCTTTTTCTGCATCTATTGAGATAATCAATAATTTTTTTGTTAATTTGGTTATTGATATAGTCAATTATGCTAATAGTTCTCCTAATATTGAACCATCCTGGTATAAATCTTACTTGGTCATGGTGTATTATTCTGAGGATGATTTTCTGTAATCTCTTTGCTAATATTTTATTTAAGATTTTTGCATCAATATTCATTAGGGAGATTGGTGTATAATTTTCTTTCTCTGTTTTCGTTCTACCTGGTTTAGGTATCAGTACCATGTCTGTGTCATAAAAGGAATTTGGTAGGATTCCTTCATTCCCTATTTTTTGAAATACTTTATATAATATTTGAGTTAATTGTTCCTTAAATGTTTGGTATAATTCACATGTAAATCCATCTGGTCCTGGGGATTTTTCCTTAGGAAGTTGATTAATGACTTATTCTATTTCTTTTTCTAAAATGGGACTATTTAAGTAATTTATTTCCTCTTCTGTTAATCTGGGCAACTATATTTTTGTAAATATTCCTCCATTTTACTTAGGTTATCAAATTTATTGGCATAAAGTTGGGCAAAGCAACTCCTAATTATTGTTCTAATTTCCTCTTCATTGGTGGAAAGTGCTCCCTTTTCATTTTTGAGACTAACAATTTGATTTTCCTCTTTCCTTTTCCTAATCAAATTAACTAAAGGCTTGTCTATTTTGCTGATTTTTTCATAAAACTAACTTTTAGTTTTATTTATTAATTCGAGTTTTTTACTTTCAATTTTATTAATCTCTTAGTTTTAGGATTTCAAGTATTTGATTGGGGGTTTTTAATTTGTTCTTTTTCTAGCTTTTTTAGTTGCAAGCCCAATTCACTGATTTTCTCTTTCTCTATTTTATGCAAGTAAGCATCTAGAGATATAAAATTTCCCCTTATTACAACTTTGGCTGCATCCCACAAATTTTGGTATGTTTTCTCATTATTGCCATTCTCTTGGATGAAATTAGTAATTGTGTCTGTAATTTGGTGTTTCACCTATTCATTCTTTAGGATGAGATTATTTAGTTTCCAATTGCTTTTTGGTCTATTTTCTCCTGGCCTTATATTGCATGTGATTTTTATTGCATCATGATCTGAAAAGAATGCATTTACTATTTCTGCCTTCCTGCATTTGATTTTGAGATTTTTGTGTCCTAACACATGATCAGTTTTTGTATAAGTTCCATGGACTGCTGAGAAAAAAGTAAACTCCTTTCTGTCTCCATTTAATTTTCTCCAAAGATCTGTCATACCTAACTTTTCTAACATTTTGTTTACATGGATGAGTCTTTATGAATGTTCCACCAGTACTTTGAACTCAACATGTCCCTAACTAAACTCATATTATCCACATAAAATCAAATTATCCATAAAAATTATTTCTGTTGAAGTGAATCACCATTGTTCATCCTCCCACTAAGACAGTTCAAAGTTCTCTTAGATTCTTCCTTCTTCTTCCTCTCTATCCAATAAGTTGCCAAATCCTAATGATTCTACTTCCAAAATCTCTTAAATATGTTCCTTCTTTTTCCATCCCTACTTAAAAAATTGGAAAGGCACTTCAGAACTGGAAAAGGACAAGTATCATGCTGGATTTAAAAAAAAGGGGGAAATATGAAATATGGAAAACATAGTCCAGGGGATGCTCAAAAGCAATAGCTTTAGAAAACTCTTCCTTATTTCTTAGAGTAACCCCTAGAATCCTGAGGGGAGAAATAGCCAGCCGTCCTCTGGGATCCCAACCTTCCAGTTCAGGCATGAATTAAGAAAGTAGGGCCCAAAATCTATGCTACATATTCAGAGGCTTAGTGGATTCGCCAAAATCTACCAAGGGCAGTATAATCTCTGACTTTACTCCAATTTACTTTCCCATTTCCTCACGTTATTCTATCTTGGGCAGTCCATGTAGTAAATAAACTGAACTATTCGCCATTTGCTTTTTTTTTTTTTTTTAAATCTTATCCTGTCTTTTCCCAGTACATCTTTGTGCATACTATCTAACATGTCTAGAATGAATTCTTTCCATTCTCTTTATCTATTTTTTTTTTTTTTTTGCTGAGGTAATTGGGGTTAAGTGAGTTGCCCATGGTCACACAGCTAGAAATGTTAAATGTCTGAGGCCAAATTTGAACTCAGGTCCTCCTGACTTCAGGGCTGGTGCACTACCCACTGTGCAACCTAGCTGCCCCTCTCTTTATCTATTGAAAATTTTTTTTCCCAAGTCCAACCCAAGGAGCTACCTTCTAAAAGGAGCCTTTCTTGTTTCTTCCTTTCCCATTGAAGGTTTCCTCTCCAAATTCCTCAAGTAATTTTGCCTGGATAACTAATGGGAGCTGATCACATTGTGCCTTATATCAGGGGAGAGAAGAAAAAAAGAATATACATTTATCTAACTGCTACTATGTGCCAGGCACTGTTCTTAGCACTTCAAAAATATTATATCATTTGGTACTCATAACAGCCTTAGAAGGTAGGATAACAATATTGTCATTGAAATACTTGCTTTATAATCTCACCATTTCTGCTCCAAATTATCCTGTTGTAAACTTTAAGAGGTTTCAATCTCTGTCCCATTTCATCTTTATTTTCCAGCTCTATAATCAGAATCAAATAGACACATAATACATGTTTGATAAATTTGAATCTGAATCTAGAGTAAGTTTAACCAGAAAGGAAAGGGATAAAGGAAGTATGAGTAGGAAAAAAAAAAAAACCTTGGTAGATAACATAATACCAGTGCTCTGCTTGTAAGTTTCATATATAGGACTGTCCAAACATCAAACAAATGTGAGCTATTTTCAATTCAGAAAGAGAATTTGTGTTACAAAAGAAATAGTGTTGCATTTGGAACCAAGGAGCCTATATTGAAATCCAAGCTCTGCCACTTATTATCTGTGTGAACTCAAACTACTCATTTAATCTTTCTGGGTCTAAATTTCTTCATCAATAAAAAAAGAGGTTGAAGTCATTTCTAAGGTCCCTTTTGCCTCTAAAGCTATAACCTGATTTAGAAGAAAAAGAAGTAATTATCCACTTATACTTTTTCAAGGCAAACAATATATAAAGAATCTCAAAAGCAAAACACAGTATTCATTGGACAAACCATAAACTTACAGCTAACACAGAGAGCTGTTTTTGAATATGCCTTTCAGCAGAGGGTCTCAAAATGCTCTGCCTCCCTTAATTTGCTATCGTTTAATTACCTATGGTAATTATTAATTAATAGTCACATTGAATCCTGCCATCTGGAACAAACTCCCTCTACCTCCTTACCTCATCAACTCTCTGGCTAATTTAAAATCTCAGCATGAAGGCATTACTTTTCTTTCTCTTGTCTATACTTAATTTCTCTCCTCTTTCTAATAATGTTCAATGCTCAGAAGCATTAAATAAAAAAAGAGCACCACTAAGTACAATAGAGTTAAATTGAATTGTGTTCATCAATGCTACATGTTGGGATGTGTGCAGCCAGACAGTAGTTTTTTATAAAGAAGAGTTGAGGATTAGTAGACAAAAGATCAATAGAAGTCAACAGTATGACATGTCAACCACAATAGCCAATTCAATCTTAAGTGGCATTGAGAGAAATTGTGTCCAAGACTAAAGAAGGTAATGGTTCCACTGTACTCAGCTCTGGTGCGACCACAAATAGAATATCATATTATGTTTTGAATGACACATTTCAGAAAAGACATCAATAATTATAGGGCATTCAGAGGAAGACAGTCAATGTGGTGAAATTATACCATATGAGAATCAAATTAAAAAGCTTGATCTGTTTAGGGTGGAAAAGAGATTTAGAAAGGATGTGACAGGGGGTTTCAAGGATTCAAAGGACTGTCAGATGGAGGAGAGATTCAGTTTCTGTAAAGGTTGATAAGGCACTTCTGAGAGAATGCCTTGACAAGGCTGATTCTTTGTAATGGTATTAATACATATTAGACATTTGTCCTGGCACTGATATCTCTTTGAAAAGGTATGCACTTCAAGAGTATTTCTTTTTTTTTTTTTTTAAACTTTTTTGGGTCTATTCACATTGATGTCAGCATTGATAGAAAATGTCACCTCCAAATTGTTTGAATTATAGAACTTCCTGTGACCTTAATATTAATTATTTATATAAACTGCTGCATTAGGTCTTTTCAGTCTGGCTACAGTTGTTTAAGTTTGTTTAATGAAAAATAAATTTAGCATTAATATAAAAATGTTCCTTATGAAATAGTGAATTAAACCCAAGCCATAAAGTAAATGCAGAAATATCTCAGTACTGTTTTTTTTTTTTTAAGAAATAAATTATATTCTCTTTCAAAGCATCTGAGCCAGTTTGGATTGCTGTATAGTATACACAGTGGTTTTCAGTTACATAAAGGCATTATATGAAAATAATACCTGAATATATGAATGTCATGGAATATTATTGTTCTATAAGAAATGACCAGCAGGATGATTTCAGAGAGGCCTGGAGAGACTTGCATGAACTGATGCTGAGTGAAATGAACAGAACCAGGAGATCATTATACACAGCGACAACAATACTATATGATGATCAGTTCTGATGGACATGGTTTTCTACAACAATGAGATATTTCAAACCAGTTCCAATTGTTCAGTGATGAAGAAAGCCATATACACCCAGGGAGAGGCCTATGGGATCTGAGGGTGGACCACAATATAGAATTTTCATGCTTTCTATTGATGTTTGCTTGCATTATGTTTTCCTTCTCAGATTTTTTTTTATAGATCCATTTTTTTTCTTGTACAGCAAGATATATAAATGTATGTATAAATAGATGTATAAATATGTATATACATATTTGATTTGTATTTTAACATAATTAACATGTATTATACTTCCTGCCATCTAGGGGAGGGAGGAGAAGGAGGGAAAATTTTGCAACAGAAAGCTTTGCAAGGGTCAATGATGAAAAATTACCCATGCATATGTTTTGCAAATAGAGAGCTTTAATTAAAAAAAAGAAAGAAAATAATACTTGAAAACAAATTTCTTCATCAGTTCCATTAAAAAAGATGATAGAAATAATTTCACTTGTTTTATTTCCCCTTACTTGTGAAAGAAGAATAAATGAAGTGGTTTTTTTTAAGTTCAGCAGATGAATGGATAGATTTTGAAACTTAACAATTTGAAATAAACTATGGGAAATTTAAAAAAAAAGAAAAAAAATTTAAAAAAAGCAGTTTTACACTACTTTGTCTTTTTTTCACAATAAAAATATCAATTTTGATGAAGTTAATACCTGAATTGTATCTTTTGTTTTCTGCTTTTTTCTTCTTTAAGCAGGAACAAAGACAGACATATTGATGGAGAGCTAAAGAGACAATGAAACAAGAAGGACTATTCCTACAGAACAGACTCAGATCCTTAGAGGAAAGCCACCATGCTCAGAAAAGACTTCCAGTACCATATGATACCAAGAGAAAAGGAAGCACATGCCCCGAGAGGTAGCAGCAGATAGAGGCAGTGGTGGAATGGTAATGGGCAAGTAGGTGGCTCACTGGACAGAGTACTGGGCCTGGAGTCAGAATTCATCTTCCTGAGTTCAGATATGGTCTCAGACATCTCAGTTATGTGAGCAAGTCAATATAACCTTGTCTGCCTCAGTTTCCTCCTCTGTAAAATTAGCTGGAGAAAGAAGTGGCAAATCACTCTGAAATCTTTGCCAAGAAAATCCCAAATGGAATCATAAAGAGTTAGACATGACAGAAAATGACTGAACAACAAAGAAAGGTAATAAGCCTCCTAAGGCTATTCTGAGAATTTCAGGCTATAGAGAGGCAGTACTGGAGCAACAGAGAAAGTTGTGGATCAAGTTTCCTGAAATCCTACCTATCCAATCCTGTACAATATAGCAGCAGCAAAGGACGTAGCTAAAATGTGCAATTATAAACTCAGACTGTGATCTTCCCTGATAATGGGTTTTAGGAATTGTTACGTTTCATGGGAAGGAGGTCAAATTACTAGTAAACCTAAATGTTTTCCCTTTTTCAGCAAGGTCCAAAATCAAACACAGCACTATGTCTAGAAGACTGTATGTATGTACCTAGCTAAGGTAGAGAGAGCTCATTAGAGGGGTGTTTTATTTCTTATTCATTTGTTTACTATTTAGTAATTTCACGTGCTTATCCCTAGCAGACAAATCTCAAATTAGGGTGAGACTGAAGCCTGGATGATTAATTTATCCAGTATATATCTTATTTATACATAATGATTTACATATTAACTCCCTCATTAGGCTGTGAGCTCCTTAACAGCAGGGGCTGTTTGGATTTTTTGCCTCTTTTTGTATAGTCACCACTTAGCACATTGTAAGGAACATAGTAAGTATTTAATAACTGCTAGCTGATTGACCAACTGATTTGGGGACCCCTGGTCCCTAGGAAATCAGAAGCTCATCAGAGAATGAAAAAGAGTTGTCTTCACTAGTTATTGACTCAAGGAAAATGCTTTATGTCTTATATGTTTCTGCTAGATAAAATAAAATCTATCCTATAGCTCTTTTTAGCTTATATGGGAACTGAGACCCTTTTCCCTTTTCTGTAGACTTAGTCAAGAGCCAAATTCAGATGTTTATAGGGAACTCCTGAGGGGGGATCAAAAAGAGTGTGATTAGTGAAAAGCCCCTCAAGATCAAATTTACACACTACAAACCTAAATCTGGTGTGTCCTGGGTCACTCTCATGCTGCTTGGCCCCAGAGAACAAAAAAGAGAAGTAATAAATGGGTGTAATCTGAAGAGAAGCAGATTTCATAAACACTTCCTAACAAATGGGCTATCCAAAAGTAGAAGAGATGGCTTTGGAAGGCCATAGGTTCTCCCTTGTTAGATCTTCTGGCAAAGACTAAATGGTCACCGGTCAGAGATGCTTTAGAATAAATTCATTTTCATGTATGAATTAAACTAGAAGCCTTTTAGAATTCTTTCCAACACTAATATCCTGATCCATGCCAGGCAAGGATTTGGTATTCCTGACAGTGACACTTAAAATTCTTATACTCCTTCCTTAGCCACTGCCAAAAGGCTTTCAATGAAAGCAGTTAAATTTTTGGAATAAGTCCTTGCAGACTGAAAAAATTTAAAAGCCACAGGATTAAGCTTGGATTCCCCTCCTACACTTGGCCTTAGACTTTCAGTCACACCCTTGGCACACCCCTGAAATGTGTGGATGAGTCTCTGAGGATGCATACACATATGCCATTTGGAAAATTCTATTAATCTGTGCAGCCTAAACCACCTATGTATATAGTAGTCATCCTGCTGGACCTAGAACTCCCCTTAAGTTCAAAAACAGGAAAATGATAGAAATTAGAAGATTTGACATTTTTTTATTCCCCATTCCAACACATTTGGGGCTCATATAGGATTCTTATTTAAGCATTTAGAATGTCTGTGTAAGGCTATATAAGGTCAATAGTTTAAATTTAGCCTTTACTGGTATTCAGGGAGGACTAGCACCTCTGATGTGAGGGTTCCTCATTTACCTTTGGCGTCCTCTCATCATCCAGCTCTTACCTGTGGCTCCAAGAAGCTGTAATATGTACAGAAGATACACCCTGGCAAAATCACTTAACCAAAGTTAAGGATAACTGACAAGCCTCAAACATGTTGGTGAGATAGGGAGATGTCTACTCCAAGAATATGAAGACTTCCTCTGGTGGAAAGGGCATATGAGAACAATCTGTTCCAATGGCCATGAAGGCAGTTGAAGCAACCACCGTGGCACATTTGGAATTTGGTCAGACATCAAAGTTGGCAACATTATCCCCTGCATCCCAGGCCATTGCTAGTAGTCCTCACTTGGGTCTTGCCATTGAACTTCAGTGACTCTGGAAGAGAGAGTAAAGCTAATGACTTTGTGCAACTCTGTCTCACTTAAATCCATTTTATAACAAGTCAAGACATTAACCCACAATGTCATTGATTCTTTTTGAAAATGAAAAACAAACAATACCTATTTACTTGGTAAATTCTAAATTAGTTTAATAGATGGAATTCCTTAAAAGGAGTCTAATGCTAAGGAAAAGATATGATGCAGATCTTAATTTGGAGTCTATAAATAGATTTGGGGGGCACTTTATGAACTTTGATGGAAAAAAATTCTCCTTTATTTTCACTAACATCTAGCTCTAATTTAGTATTTCTTCCAATTATTTTTAAGTACATTATTCTGAGAATTTCATAGACTTTTCCAGACTAATACAAAATAGTTAAGAATTCCTGATATAACATACCTGTCAATTCAAGTAAAATAGACTAACTAAAGTGTCTCAGTTATCCCCTAGGCTTAATACTTTGTTTGACATTATTTGGAGTTTCCTTCAAAAGGCAAAAAAAAAAAAAAAAAAAAACAAACAAAAAAACTATTTCAGATGGTAATGAATAAGAACTTCCTTAGGCTCTACAGATAGTAATGTCAAACAAAATAGCTACCTGGAATTGGATGAATTATTGACCAAGATAAACTTGTTCCAGTGAATGAGATTCCAATTTCTGGAGGAAAAAAGGGAAAATAAGAATACTAGAGACCTGATTGGTTGGTGGGGATTGAAAAGAGAGTGGGGTAAAGATAAGAGAAAAAGGGATGATGAAAACTAGAACATCAAAGACTATGACCAACGACAAAAGAGATTGTGCCTGCCTCAATTTGGACTCCCATAAGAGGGGGATCCATGAAAACAAAGGAAGGAAACATTTCATATTCAGTGTCATAGCATTTGACTACTCATCCAAGGCAGAGGAAGAAAATAATGATAGAGGCATTATATATATTATGCACATTAGTTCTATTGTTGTTTGTCCTAATATCTGGAAGAATTTGGCCCAATTTGGGCCATCAAATTTAAAGAATAATCTTTCAAAGCTAGAAAATGTTCAGAGAATGATGACCAGGATAGGAAAGGGACTTTAAAACCAGAAGTGGAGATCACAAAAGGAGTGGTTGAATGAATTAGAGATGTTCAGCCTGGAGAAGTAAACCCTTGGGAGGAAGTAATAGTCATCTTCAAGTCATTTGTAAGAAGAATTAGGGTTCTTTTGCTTGGCATATAAAACAGGACTAGGGCCAGTGCATAGAATATTACAAGGAAACAGATTTCAGTTCAATATTTAAAACAACAATAACAACAGCAACAGCAGCAGCAGCAACAACAACCAAAAAAACCTCGCCTAACAGAGCCATCTATAGTAAAATGGGTTATCTGATAATACAGTGATTCCTCCTTCACTGGAAGTGCTTATGCAGAATCTGGACCAGTCATTCAGTGGGAATGCTATAGATAGAGTTCATCATTTAATGAAAATCCAATTGTATGTCTTCTCAGGTCTTATCTTACAATAGGATTCAAAAATTCTCTTTCCCATGCATTGAATTGGTATCCTTGATTTTTGTAAATCAGTATCAAATACCACGATTGAGATTTAATTCCTTCTGCTATTGGGAACAAAACTTCCCAGGATCCCTTTACCAGTAAAGGAATGTGCTAAGTGTCCAGACAGATTGGACCGCTTCTGTGGGCAGTTAACACAACATTTTTGTTTGGAAAAAAAAAATGCAGTGATGGTGAGTAGACAACTTCCTTAATCCACAAAGCTCTAAGGCCACCGAATGCAATGTTTCCTTCAGAGCCTTCACAATCTATTGTGTGCTATGGTTCCATTAAGGGCTCTGACTTCACGGTTAGTGACCCCACTACCCTCTGAAATACCCATGGCTGTCCATCATGTTAATGAGACTGAGCAAATTGAAAGAAAGGTTGAAACCCAAGTTAAAGAAACTTGGCAAAAAACAAAAAGGGTTTAAGGGTTCACTGAATCTAGAAAAATGTTCCTTTACTGAAAACTTTTTACGTGAAGCTTTTCCCAACAGGATAATAAAATCAAACAGTTCGTGAGGGGGACAGTCATGTAGTGCAGCAGAAGCTAAAGGTAAAATTGACTTGAATCCTACATGGCACTTACATCCTTGTTCAAATGTAGTGACATTCAAGCACCAATCCAACAAGCACCATTTAAAACCACCATTTTTTTCCCCATTAGAACCTACCACAGACTTTATTTTTTTTTTTAAATTCACCCTACTTCCATAAAATTGTCTGGAGCTGTAATTCTTAACTTAAACTTGGCTTTATACTTTGTGTGTTACCATTTCAATATAATTGGTTTCCTTTTAATACTATACATTTTCTTTTATGCATTTAAAAACACTCTGAGAAGAGATTCTAAATTTTCCCAGACTGCCTACAGGGGTCATGATATAAAAAAAGTAAGAATACCCCTTCTAGAGTTATTGTTGTTTGTTGTTTTTCAATCATTTTTAGTCCTGTCAGATTCCTAATGATCCCATTTGGGGTTATTTTAGCAAAGATATTGGAGAGGGTTGTTATTTCCTTCTCCAGCTCATTTTACAGATAGTAAATTGAGGCAAACAGGGTTAAGTGACTTGCCCAGGGTCACACAGCTAGTATATGTCTGAGACCAATTTGAACTTAGGAAGATGGTCCTTCTGATTCCAGGTTCAGTACTCTGTCCACTGTGCCACCTAGCTACCATTCCATAATCATAGAATACCAAAATTAAAAAGGAGCTAAGTCTCATTTTGCAGTTGAGAAAACTGAGGCTCAGAGAAGTAATATTTGTCCAAGGCCAATTTCATTCAACAAACATATACTAAGTACCTAAGACTCTACAGTAAAAGGTAGAGTGGATAGAGAATAAGGAATAAGGAAAACCTAGGTTCATTTCCCCTCTCTGATATATTCTGTTGGTGAAAGATCCTGTGTAGTTCATTTAATTTCTCAATCTCCCCACCCATCCACCCAGCTTTCTAATTACAAATCGATGCATCTGTGCATTGCAGCTAGGTAGCACAATGGATAGAGCTCTCAGACTTAAAGTCAGAGAAACCCAAATTCAAATGCAGCCTCAGACACTTCCTAGTTGTGTGACCCCAGACAAATCTCTTCACTCTATTTGCCTCAGTTTCTTCATCTGAAAAATGAATTGGAGCAGGAAATAGCAAATCACTCCAGTATCTTTGCCAAGAAAATCCCAAAAGTTGCCGAGAGTCGAGCACAATTGAACAAAGTCCTTTATATCAGTGAAATCATATGTGGGGTCCAAAGAAAAATAAAATATCCAGAGTGCCTGTTCTCAAGGAGTTTATATTCTCCTAGAGGAAACAATAGGCATACCAAAAGCTAAATACAAAGCCCATCCCATAATTTCTTCTTTTTTTTTAATTAAAGCTTTTTATTTGTATAACATATGTATGGGTAGTTCCCCAGCATTGATCTTTACAAAGCTTTCCATTACAAATTTTACCCCCAGTCCCCTCCCCTCCCCTAGATGGCAGGAAGTCCACTACATGTTAATAATGTTGAAATACTTGACAAGTTATGCAAGAAAAATCCTATCTACAAGAAAAAAAAAATCAGAGAAAGGAAACACAATGCAAGCAAATATCAATAGAGAGCATGAAAATGTTACGTTGTGGTCCATATTTCATATCCCTCTCTCTGGGTGTATATGGTTTTCTTCAGTGAACAATTGGAACTGGTTTGAGACAATTCTTTGTTGCAGAGAGCCATGTCCATCAGAATTGATCATCATGTAACACTGTTGTTACTGTGTATGATGATCTCCTGGTTCTGCTCATTTCACTCAGCATCAGTTCATGCAAGTCTCTCCAGGCCTCTCTGAAATTGTCCTGCTAGTCGTTTCTTACAGAACAATAATATTCCATAACATTCATATACCATAATTTATTCAGCCACTCTCCAATTGATGGGCATCCCTTCAGTTTCCAGTTTCTAGCCACTACAAAAAGGGCTGCCACAAACATTCTTGCACATGTGGGTCCCTTTCCCTCCTCTAAGATCTCTCCATCCCATAATTTCAAGAGGGAAAGAATGTTAGGTAAATGGAGTAAGGAGAACCTGGAAAGGTTTTATGGTTGGAGGTGCCCCTGAGATGGACTTTGAAGGAAACTGGGGATTCTACTCTGTAATGAATAGGATTTATGACCAATTGATCCCAAAGCCCTGCCCTCCCAAGCAGGTCCATTGCACTCTCAACTGCAGGAAAACACATTCCAAACCAAAGGGAATATGGAAAGGAGTGGGGAGGACAGCATTTGTAACAACTTATTAAAAAGCAAAATATTGGCCAAATTTTCTTTTGGTGCTCTGCAGATTCCCTGCTTATGGTGACTCCTAGCAACACACATGGGAGTTATCATTAAATACTGTGGTGCTGAAACTGCTAGCTCAAAGGTCACCTCTGACCTCCTAATCAGCAAAAGCAATGGCCTTTTCTCTGGCATCATGTTCTTTGACCTCCCTGCAGTATTTCATACTGCTGACAATCCCTCCTTCCCTTCAAAACTCTCTCCCCCTGTCACTTGATGTATTCTCCTGAATCTCCTCCTAGCTGTCTACATTGGCCTTCTGTGTATCTTCTTCCTCCTGTGCCCCAGATGTTAGCTTTCCAGGGACTTTCTGTTTTTACTTCCCTTTGCTTCTCTCCTTACATTGTCCCTTAAATCAGCTATTAATGTTAGCTGAAAGTTTGTTGAAATGACATCATTCCTCAGCACAAGCTGATGCATTCTAACATTCAGGTAACCTTGACTTCCCAAAGACCATGGCCAAAAAAGCCTTTGACCAAGTATAGCATCCATTCCTATTAAACACCATAGAGCATAAGCATAAATGGTGCTTACCTTAAAATGATAAGTACTATTTTTCCAAAGGCCATGCCAGCAGGGGATAAGTGCTGGCATATCTAGTGAAACTGGAAAAGCTTCAACTTCCAGTCCAACAAGTTTAAAAAAAAAAAAAAAAAAAAAAAAAAAAAAAAGCATTCAAAGACTAGTCTGTAATTTCACCTTTCCAGAACCTCAGGGTTTTTTGTCTGTAAAATGGGTTGATTTTTTAGATGTTTAGTCATTCTCTAGTAACGAATGATTCTTTGCACTCCTTTTGGGGGGTTTTCTTGGCAAAGATACTGAAGTGGTCTGCATTTCTTTGTCCAGCTCATTTTGCAAATGAGGAAACTGAGACAAACAGGGTTAGGTGACTTGCCCAGGGTCACACAGATTATGTGTCTAGACTGGATTTGAATTCAGATATTCCTGACTCCAGGCCCTGCATTCTATCTCCTTGGCTTGGTTTAGCCTGGCTAAATCCAGACTATCAGCATTATAAAATGGGCAATCAGGGAATGGATTCCTTTGGCCCCAGGAGCCCCTGAAGACTATAGGTCTGGGGTGGAGTAAGTAGCTCTTCCAATCAATGATTAGAGTGTTCCCATAAAATATGTTACAAATCTTATATTACTATTACCAATAGGTTATTGGGTATTTTGTCAGGGAACAAACATTGAAATGGATGTGATTTCTTTTATAATTTTTTAAAAATATTTTTTGTAATTATTTTTTTATGATTTCTTATGTATCTCAGTTGAAGGAATATGGAAGGCAAAGGGTCAGGACGTCCTGGGCTCAAGTCCGGTCCTATAAAAACCTATAGGCCTTGTAGTCCTGGACAAGTTGCTTAACTTCTCAGGACCCCCAGGCAAATCTCTAAATCTGTAATTTGAAAGGGAAGTGCCAGTCAGACTTAGTGGAGATGAATTGCAAAGAAGGAATCACTTTGCAATGATAAAGGGAATTCCCTGAACCAACAGGTGTCATAAAGTTTCTTAGTGATCACAGAGTTCATTGTTTTTTAAGTAACTAACATAGTAAATTTTTTTTCCATCTTGGCAAAAGAGCTAAGCATCCTTCACTGGAAGGAGCCATAATTTGTTGGAGACAATGGAGCAGAAAAGTCAGGAGATTTGTTTTCAAATCCCAGAATTACTACTCACTATCTTGGGTACTTCATCGGACCTCAGTTTCCTCATCTGTAAAATCAAGGGGGTGGAGAAGTATTGTACTAGTTGATCTCCAAGGTTATTTCTCAGCCTTCAATCAGACTCCTTACAAATGGGGTTTGAGTCATCTTTGTTCGAAGAAAACTCTACTAATCTCAAAGATAATAGTGCCATGGTGGTAGGGGAAAATGGGCCACAGAATGGACGTGCAAAAAGTCATTTGTTCAAATAAAAGAGAAGCTGTGGAATGCTGACTCAGCTGACCCAGAGAAGAAGGTCCTTCTTAAAATCCTCAAAATGATGAACTTTCCTTGGCTTAAATTATATCCCCATTCTCTTCATGTCCCTTCCACCCAATCCAAGAGGAAAATTCCACTCATGTTCTATTCACTTAATAACAGAACTATTTCCTATTGACTGAAAAAAGCTTAAACTCATTAAAAAATAAATTTATGATCTGTAGGTAGTGTTTTAATGCAAATGTATCCCAAAATGGGACGTGGGATTTTACCCGTCCCAGGGTTAGGGCTGTGATATATCTGTCAGCCTTTAGGCTCCAATTACCAGCCTGAGGGAAGGATTTGGCAGTCCTTGTCCATCAATCTGTGTCATCTTTCTTCCCTCTGTCCCCTTGAAAGAACAAATAAAGCACTGTAAGCTTTCCGGCTGCCCAGCTTCCCAACCAGTGCCTCAGATCAGGTCTAGCCTGTATACCAATTAACCCTTAGACATCCCAGGCTCATTCTGGCAAGGGTAGGGGGGTCATCAAAATTTCCTTTTCCCTCTTTTTGACCCTCTGGCCTATACAATCCATGCTGAATGAAAGGTGTAGTACTACTATTAATAACAGATAATCTATTAATAACATTAACAGATATTATATAAATTAAGGTGGTTTAAGGTCTGCAAAGAGCTTTATGTATATATTATTATATTTCATCCTCTGAGGTGATTGCTATTATTATGCTCATTCTACAGATGAGAAAGCTGTGCTTAAATGACTTACCTAGGGTCACACGCAAGTGAGTGTTTTGAGACAATATTCAAAGTGAAGTCTTCCTGTATCTAGAACAGGGCTCCTTAAACTTTTTCCACTCTCAACTCCTTTTCTCCAAAGAAATTCTTATTTGACTACAGATATATAGGTATATAATATGAGAATACAAATCAAATATTTCCTGATAATAAATTATAAAGAAATTCATTTTAAAATAATTCTTTGGTATACATATACCTTTGCCATTTATTGAAGACAAAAGTAAATTTATATACTAATGAGATGGATGTGCTTGTTTATTTTTACATAAAGAATTAAATCTTGGCAGAATATTTGGTAACTTTGGTAACTTTTACTGTTGCCAGTTTATTCACAACATATGCATTTAGTTACTCTACCCCAAATAGGGTCATAACACATAGTTTAAGAAGCTGTGGTATAGAGAACCAGCCTCAAAGCCAGAAAGTCTTTGATTCATGTTGATTGTGTCTTAACCTCTCAGTTCGACAGGCAATTCTCTAAGATTTGACTAGACCTTAGAGAAAAGGGGGCCAACCTGCCTTGGTAGAAAGAGTTTCCTCATCCAGAATTCCCTAGGCCTGTGAATTTAGAGGTTCATTTCAAACTCTAATTCCAGCCTTCTGTTCACTACACTACTTACAAAACCTTGTTTCCCACCTTCAGTCTCTCTTTGGCAAATTATTTTCCCCCATCTACTCCAAATACCTAGAAACCAAATTCTAATGATAAAATTGTAGAGAGCTTCCAACAATTTTATTCATCCTGAAGCTAGTTATCAGGCTAGAAACCACACTTCTCTCTGGGTTCTTCAGCAAAACAAAGTAAATAAGGCATATTATTTTGCTGAAGAACCCAGAGAGAAGTGAGGTTTCTAGCTTGGTATTTCACAGCAAAGCCAAAAATAACAAAAACAGGTTTGTTTTGTTTTTTTTTTTTTACTTACACCTCATTTTTCCATTTAGTCAAGTTCAGGTCAACAAAACAACACACAGAAGGAAAAAAAAATAAAACCAAATTAGATTTTTTTTAACACTCCTTATCTCCACTCCCCCCCCCCCAACAACAACAACAACAACAACATACTCCTGCTTTGGCCAACATTAGAACATACTCCATGGGTCTGGGTTTTCCCCACTTGGAGCTAGAGTGGAAATAGGAGAGAGAATCTGGGGGTGGGTAGCAGGAGAAGAGAGGAAGAAGGCAAAGAAGCATCTTGCAATGGCTCCATTCTTTCCCTTACAAGGTAATGATCAAAAGCAACCTGGTATAGTAAGTACATAAAGCATCAGCTTTCCAGTCAGAAGACTTGAGTTCAGATTGTATCCCTGGAACTTACTTTCTAGGTATAACAGTGCCAGACCTGGAGTCAGGAAGACCTGAATTCAAATGCCATCTCTCAAGCATTTTATAGATTCATGAACTTAAGCAAGTTATCTAACCTGTTTGCCTCAGTTTCTTTAGCTGCAAAATGAAGATAATACTAACGATTACCTTTCAAGGTTGTTGTAGGATCAAATAAAATTATAATAATTATACAATAGGCACTGTATAAATGTTAGCTATTATTATTGTTGCTATCTTCATGACCTTTTAAGTTGCAATCTTCCTGGGGCCTTAGTTTCCCCCCTGCCAAAAGTGAGTTAAGAGTCTATTTAAATGGCTTCTAAGAACCCTTCTAGTCCTAATTTTATGATTCTAAGGAAAGAACATTGCTAAAAGTTTAGTGGACTATCCAGGCTAAAACATCAGAAAGGACCTGGGAGCAAGTGAGTTTCACCTTTTGTGACTGGAAGGAAAATGCTGTAGATCCTGGCTTTCAAGAACTTCTTGGCCCAAGGAAGGAGAAAAAAATACAAGAGAACTTAATATCTTACCAGGCTTGAGCCACAAGTAAGTAATTAAGCCTCATACAGCTAAGTAACTAATCTTCAGGGAATGGATGCCTTCCATAAGTTCAAAACACTGGGTACTAGATGTAAATGTTTGGGAGAGCTTTGGAGGCTTTTGATTACAGAATAAATATAACTTGTTGAATTAGCAATACTTTGAATAAGTATCTAGGAGACAGTGCAAATCCCATTTTTGTTCCTGAGGCTCTCTTAGTTTCTGGGTGCCCACATCTGGCAAAGGATGAAGGGATGCTGGGAACAAAGAGATTTACTCCAAGCACATGGGCATTTTCCTTTTTTTTTTTTTACATCAGGTCCCTGGAATCATATTCTTGGAAAAGTCAATCTGTTTCTCAACCAAAGAATTCTAGAATTGGTCTTTTGAGATTTATTGTAGGGACTTCCTGATCTGGATAAAAACTCCAAACTGATATTTTAGTAAATTAGAGAATCCACTTCAAAACTGTACTCCAGAGTATGTTTAGATAATACATAGATAAAAATGACTTATAATAGAAAAGAAAGAAGGAAGGAAGGTAAGAAGGAAGGAAGGAAGGAAGAAAGGAAAGAAGGAAGGAAGGAAGGAAGGAAGGAAGGAAGGAAGGAAGGAAGGAAGGAAG